>OOFC01020206.1:0-20254 GCA_900323345.1 Pseudochromis fuscus
GGGGGGGATGACAGGACAAGCAAAACAAACAGAACCGAGGTGTGAAGTGATTCCCGGTGCAGGTCAAAGACAAATGAGAACCCGGGGAGTGTTGGTGGAAGGGCTGCGAGACGAAGAGAGAGAAGGAAACAAGTCAGGATCAGACGTGGGTGGAGAGAGGGTGAAAGATGGGAGGAGAGGAGGGAGGGATGATGTGGTAGGAAGAAGGGAAACGAGAGGAGAGGAAGAGGAACACGCCCCTACACAGGTGTGCTCACCTCTCAGAGCTGGATGAATCGCCTGCCATCAGCCCTCAGCGTAGGTAATAAGGGTCAAAGGAAGAGAGGTGGCAGAGGAGGAGGAGGAGGAAGAGGTGAGGGTGACTGAGGAGAGTTGTTTTCTTGCCTCTCCTATAGCTGCAGGGAAAGATAACAGGAGCTGAATCCCTGTGCAAACAAGTCCAGAGACACCTCAGAAACACATGCATACCTGTTTGAGGGGTTCAGAGCACTCGCCTCCAAACGCAGCGTATGTGGAAATATTAGCTGCCTGCTGACAGTTTAAGTCCAAGTTTGCTTATATCATTCACCAGGAAGTAAATAAATAAACTCACCCATCAGTCAGTTGGACAGACGTCATATCAGAGGAGGATAAAAAACACCACACCACAAAGAATCTGACTAAACAGCAGTTTGTAAAGATGTGTTTTATTCAGCTGATACCTCTGATGAAATGTATCCATCCTCCTCTGTCCACTTCCTGTTTTTCACCTTGCAGAAAGTGCATTTTTTCCACGCCGACACGCTTCACGCTGCTGCACCCAAAACATTTCACAAACTCATGAAAGAAAGTCACACATGTTGCATTTGGTCTCATTAAATTCCTGACATCCAGCAAGCATATCAAGCATGTTCTTCTTCTTCTCTGCATGAACACAAATTAACAACAAAACCCTCTAAAAAATTTTTTTTAACACTCTATAATATTCCTGAAGTGACTTTAACACCTCCTGTAGCTTCGGTCCCTGTCGGCCAGGAATGCAAACACACATTCATCACGACAGGACGTTGTGTATCATTAACCCCTATCCTCTGCTGTGTGTAGCGAGCGGCTTATTTGTGCAGATTTAACCTCGTTTTTGTTGTTTTTACATCCCTGCTCATGCGTCCAAGACTCGATTCTTTCAGCATCTCATAACTCACACTCATGGTGGGTTTCTTTGTCATAACATAAAAGTCATGATGAAGATGTCCTATGGTGATGCTGTGCATTTCATCACAAGAAATATTAAGTCTGTTAACTTGCAGACAATTACACAGTTTACACAGTAGTAGCCATTTTTTTTTTAATGTATTCTAGTTAATATTTTACCTGGTAAAAAATAAATCATGTTGCCGTTTTTACTTTTTTATTGATTGCACTGGTAACTTTCTCAGCACAATTACATTTAAGGCTTTGTTGTCGCTGACAAATTAAAGACATAACCTGAGTGAAACCCTCAGCTCATCCTACAGTGAAATGTTTAAACCACAAACAGAAAAATCCACTCCCACTGATGTGGAAATCTGCTCTCACACATACGACGGTGACTAATCTGATGTTAGGAAACTGTGGATGAATGAGTCATGAAGGGACGTGAAAAAAACTGCAGAAGCTGTGAGAAATGCACCTGGTGTGGACCTCTGACATCTGCAGGAGTGTGATGTGTAGTACGTACATCTGCGTATGTGTGGCTGGCTGTGTTGTGTGTGTTGTGATGAGCAGAGCTACTGATTTGGATCCTGAGAAAACCTCAGATGCCTCCTTCATCTTCATCTGTCTCCTGACTGCCTCTGTGCTTGTTGTCTCATCTTTTCTGACTGTGCTTTGTGCTCTCACTAAACTGACTGCTGGTGAACTCTGGGTTGTTGCATTTTTATTATTTCTTTAAATCGGAAACAACTACATGATGAAGGGATTAGTAAAATCAGCACAATGTTTTTTTACAAGATTTTTTTGAGAATGAAATACCAAAAAATTGTCAATTTTCTCCTTTTTATTTACCGTATTTTCCGGACTATAAGCTGCTACTTTTTTCCGACGCTTTGAACTTAAACACCGGTGTTTCTCATGTATTGGCAGCACAAAGCTCGTTAGCTTTTTACAAGCTAGCAAGCTCCGTGCCGCCGATACATTTAGCCTCGTCACATCAGACCCGGTCAGAGTGGACCACATGAAACTGTTCGAATAAATTCAATAGCAGCTTATAGACAGGTGTGCTCAATAGTCCAGAAAATACGGTAATTGTAAATTGAACATCTTTCCGTTTTAAACACAACAAGAAAACCTGAGTCTATTCATTGTACTTCAGAAGGAGAGAATTGGGCCTTTTGACTATTTTCTGTCCTTTTATAGACTAGAATATAGAAATAATGTCATCATTCATTTCAACATTTGCAACACAACACCACACTTCCCTGTATTACAGTTATTTCATGGAAAACACAACAGTGTATTTGATTAGCTCCACGTATCCAGAGTATAATCTCAGAAAAATGAAACGATATGATCTGTAATAATGTTATTGTTATAAAGTAATGATAGTCCCACCGGCTCATAGCAGGAGTGCAGTCATGTCATATACTCATTACCTCAGAGTTCCCAAACTAGTAAATACTAAATCATCTCACCCACGCTGGGGATTTATTTCTCCTTGACTCCTTCACGTTCACCGCTGCCTCTCACCGAACCCAAGTATAAACAGATTTCATCATTGTTTATAAAATTGTCAACTTACCCAAACGGTTTTGTTCAATTTAATCCATGAAATTTGCCAGAGTTTACGCACCTCCCACCTCTTGGAGCCCTGCGTAATTATAAGCAAACACTGTCCAACTTCTACTGAGGTTTTCAGTTACATCAAAATAGACTTAGAATAAAGGATCTGTGGTAATTACCCCAAGCTGACAAATGATACGAAGCATGAACTGTTTCGTTTGCCAATTAAAACATTTTTGCAAACTATATTTGGAAAGTTACTGATGAAGGCTTTTGTGTGTCGTTGCGTTACACGGTCTCTCTCCCTCTCTCTGCTAATGAACTTGGAGAGGTTACCACACACCGCTCTCTCTCTACGTCAGACACCTTTATGTGCTGTCAGAGTCTCGCCCTGCCAACTTCTCTCAGGTTTACCACATCATAACTCAGGATAATTCAATGAAACTCAAACCGCAGAACTAATTTCTGTCCGCTCCTCAGGCAGCATGAGCGCTGCACCGAAGTGACAGCAATTAAGAGGTTTGGTTATTTATTGAACTCAAAGGGGGAGAGAGTCCTTTGCTGTGTGGCTTTTGGAAGCGAGCGAGCGCCGTGAGGAGCACGGGCAGGTCGAGGAGCACAAGAGTTTGCTTTTATATGCGTAACACAATCCTCTCAGAGAGCAGCTCATTTCCATAGGAGGCCATTACAAGCAAAGGAGAGCAGCCGCTGATCCACTGCAGAGGGAGCCCTGCCCGGTGGCTACGCTTACACGCCACAATTTATAACTTCACCCCTCACTGAGCGAGAGTGTGAATAGTTTTCAATCAGCTCTCGTTTGAAGGCTTTGAATAAAAGAGAAAAATAAAGCTTCAAAAGATGATAATGAGATTTGGAGAGGCTAAAAGATGCAGCACTCCGTGTGGTCTTCGAACACCTCTGACATGTAACTAGGACAACAAATGTCACTCTGTGGTGATAAGTCTGTGTGAAGTTTAATCAGCTGGTCCTGTTTGTCATCCAGGTGTTGGTTTTAAAAGTCAATCTTATCTCTTGTTACTCTTAAACATTAGTGATTTCCTGAAGAACCCATCATGATCAGTGACCACAGTAGAGCTCGGTGCCAAATACTGAGACCTGATCTTGATTAGTGGACCTCAGAGGACCATCTACACCCACCAGCATCCAGCTCAGGCTGTGCTCAGGCTCTGTGACGTCGGAGCCTTCGAATCCGAACATCAACCATCAAATAATTACACCGGTCAGTCGGATGATGAGGAACATATTTTGCATACAGAGGACAATTAGGCTTTGATTGAGGGATGGTCTGTTTCAATCAGAAACGCACGCTAAAAACCTCCCTCCCTCTCCTCAGCATATGTCTTCCATTGACACAGTAGGGTCTTTTTATTTTTTCTTTATTGACCACACATAAAATTGTTTCTGCTCGGGATTTGAAAAATATTGCTTTTCATGGCTTCACTTTAAGCTTTGTATTTTCAGAGGGCGTGCTGATATCGGCGTGTTTTCAATTAGAGGAATGCACATGTGTTTAATGCGATGCACATTAAACATCATTTGCAGCACAAGCTCTGGTCCAACATTTTAAAGGTTTCGATCAGTGGCCAAAATATTACTCTTCGGTCCATTTCATCAGATTATTCAGATCAATGAAACACTGAGCGACACAAGGAGCAGGACACACCCTGTATTAGATAAACATGTCATTTAGAAAGCTGTTTATGTATAGTACAACAACACACGTCTTCTTCTTCTTTTCTTTTTTCTCCAAAGATACTTGTGGAGGAGCAGAAACCTAATTATAATCGAACACAGACTCGGGTAGCTTGGCTTTACTCCAGGGCCAACAAATTATTCTTACTGGCACAGTACTCACAAACCAAATAGCGGGGGGAGTGAAGTTCAGACATCAAACACCAGCTTTATGGTAAACGATAGTTCAAAATTCTCACATTGTGCAATCTCCGACTCGCCTGCTTTTGAAAAAGTCTTCTTCCCTCCCCATTAAGCAGGAACATTTTTCATTCTTTCATATGCAGCGAAAGCCTCTCGCAGTGTTAGGAATCCTGCCTCCCGACGAGACGCATGATATTTATACGCACCTAATCCCTCAGATGTAGATTTGTGTTATTAGAAAAAGACGACAGCTTCTCTTATATACACACACACACACACACACACACACACACACGCCTGCTTCTTATCGTTAACATCTCGCAGCTCTTCCCCTCGCTGTAAGTGTTAAGAACAGAAAGGCCGTCCTGCTCTCTGGTCCCTCGTATCTCCCCGAGCCATCTGGAGTGGCCATGAAGCAGAGCCTACAGCCACTTAACCGTTTAAGTGGACGCACACTTAAACCAGAAACTCTCACTCGCACCTTCGGAGCAAGCTTAGTCAGCAGGTGTGTCATCCAGGCAGCGAGTCAGCCAATTTGTCACCTGACAGGACAGCGGGTCGGCCAGTTGTGAAGGTGATGGGAAAGAGCAAATGTGGAGGAGGAGGAGGAGGAGGAGGAGACGGAGTGTTTCCCACCTGTACACCATGTGCTCAGCACCCTGATTTACTAGCAGGCTTGAGGCTCTGAGCTGCGGTTACGGGCACATGCTCTTAAAAACATAACCTGAGCTCTCTGAAGCTCCAACCAGAAACTCACTTTGCCCTCCAACTCCTCTGACACACTCCTAAATTTACAGGCCTGAAGACGTGCTCGACCGGCCTCCACGCTGTTTATTGGGCTTCCTGTGTGTGTGTTTGTGTGTGTGTGTGTGTGTGCCTCCCACCGAACACAACTAAGCAATGAAAGCAGTGACAGATTGGTCTGATAAAGATACTAATAGGCACACACACTTTAAAAGAGGCTTTCTGAGTCTGATAAGAGGGGCGAACAGCACAGGTACTCACTCACACTCCAAGGACAGATAAGAGGCAGCAACAGAAGCTGAAGCACAGGAAACAGGCAATAGAGATAAAAGAGGGAGAGCGATAGGGAGGAGAGAGGAGGCGGCCCGCTGAAACACCAATCTCCACCAGGAGGATGGAGCTGTCTTGTCGTTGGAATATCTCACAAAACAAAAACGATGTTGTTTCTAAGAGTCGGAGGTCAATCATAAAGAGGAACAGATACCGTATTGCATTACTGCTTTACAGCAATCTTCTCCCCGAGGCCCACTGTAATGTGGATCTCCCCGAGAGCTTGTCTCCTTTAGCGCCTGATTGAATAACAGCCGCCCCCCGCCCTCACTCTAGGTCAAAGTAAAGGTAAACAACACTCTGACACTTTACTAAATTTCCTGTATTTCTTATTTGCTGCTTGTGCTGATTGATTCCCTTCAGTTGGAAAAATCTTCAACATGCAATGAGACAAAATGATGTTTTGAAGGTGTAATCAGTTTGAACAGTCAGTGTGGTTAAAAACTAACAAAAAAAAAAGGCTGAACCACTAAGGCCTTGTTCGTCCACATGGAGACCGGATTCAGTGAAAAGTTTTTTATTGATTGCACCTTGCGTCCACACGGAGATGGTGATTTGGGAGCAGAAAACAACACCAGCTGCGTTTCCGTGTGGACGCCGAGTACGTATGAAGCGAAATGATGACGCCATAGCCACGAATCTGACCCTTAACCCACAGGTGCAACTCCCGACAACAACAGTAACAATGCTACTGGGTTTGTTTTGGCTTTTACAACAAAATCTTCTCAAACTGTACAACTACCAACAAGTGTGTGTTATGTGTTGTTTTTACCTCTCACCAGTTTAATGCACATGCTCTGTGCCTTCTTCTCTGTTTTGGTGTGTTTCTGTGGCAGCGTTACAGCGCCACTTACAGGCCTGGCATAGTGACTGCAGCGTTTTCGTGTGGACGGGGCCTCAATCCCTCGACAAACCTCAAGGCACATTCATTCAGCCTTTGAAGGATTTCCGAGTGACAAGTGACACGATGCAGATAAATATCTGAAAGGAGGGGCAATGAACGAGCTGAGCAACCCCGAGGCTCAACGTTAGCATCACAGCTTTGCCAGGAAATAAACAGAAAACATAAATACTCACAGGGTGAGGAATGAAGTGGTGAGAGTTTGGTGAGAAACAGCATTTTTGGCTTTGTAGGTATTTCAAGTAAAAAACAAAAAATGGGGATAGATTAGTGGGTTCTGGTCTGGATTAAACTGTCAGGATTTCTGTGTAGAAGGCTATTAATTCACCCCCAGAGTCACTACTATTTACATCCAAAAATACATGAAACAACTCTCAGACAACTATTATTCAACACCAATTTTCAAACCTGACGGGTTTGGCCGTGAAGTAAATGAAGGGTTTGGATTATAGTGAGCAATTGGAAAATGATTACATTCCTGAGGCATGTGTGTTTGATAGACCCCCCAGTTTGGGAGGAAGTGTGACAGACGTTCGGGCCCACGTTCAAAGCCTGACATTAATCAGAAACAGGCAATTAGGATTATCCTCCATTATTTTATCATTTGGTAAACATGCACAGCCATTTCTCTTGACATCACACATACAGCTGCAGTCCCAGTGAGCTCGAACACAAGCACACATGCCAGAGCCAAACAGCCACATTCCCATGCAGAGGCAAACACAAACAGACCCATTTGTGATTCAAGATGGTGGTGACGATGTCTTGTGGCAGCTTTTATGTGATGGCTACAACAAACAAGCTCCAAAATGTGAAGAGATGTTGTGTAGACTTGGAGGATGTGTTGCTTTTTTCGGTCCTGATGCGAGGCTCACTTCACGATGATTTGTTGTAAGTTCTGTCTCCCTGTGCACGCCTCCGTCTGTCTCTCACCACTCTGTTGTTGTAGTTGTCGCACTGCTGCTGTGTACCCACCTGCACTCTCTATAGACAGTAGATGTTTGTATCTCCCCACATGTGTGTGTGTGTGTGTGTGTGTGTGTGTGTGTCTGACCACTCACTGTGCCTCTCTTTCTTCCTCTGTTTCCTCACAGCATGTGATTGCCATCCCGTGGGTGCTGCTGGCAAAACCTGTAACCAAACCACAGGACAATGTCCCTGTAAAGACGGCGTGACTGGTATCACGTGCAACCGCTGTGCTAAAGGCTACCAGCAGAGCCGCTCGCCCATTGCCCCCTGCATAAGTACGTGGAACCGGTCTTTACCACATCTGCCTCACTATAGGACAGTACAGCCTGGCCTCAGGTCCTCTGCACACCTTCCAGATCACAAACTGACACATGTCATGATGCACATACACATCTACATATTCACACACAATCAAACCAACACACACACGTGCCACACTACTGTAAGAGCTACAAATCGTCTCATCCTTTTTCTTCAGACAAGTGCTTAGTGTCCGACTGTCGGTCTTCTGACCAGTAAATCTGCGAGCTTAAATAAACACACCATTAAACTGAACCTCAAGGTTATGGCAGCGGAGCCTTCCCGGCTCGCTGGTCTCCATAAATCTGAGTAAAGACCCAGAGCTGTTAACACCAGCATCTCCAAGCCCCAAAATGTCTTAAGTAAAAGCGCAGAATCAGACTCTGTATCCATTTATAAGACAAAATATCTCCATGGATTGTAGACAAAATGATCCAAACATATAAAATCACCTCAGGGAAGGCCTGTGCTTAAACCCTGATATCCAATAATAATAATAATTCATGGACTTGAACTGGGTCTTTTGTCTAAAACAACACACTTTACTTGATGATCTCACCATCGTAGGATAATAAGATACAAGGAGTTTAATTCTTATGGGGAATAAATGTCAACATGGATACAGTATGTAGGGCTATATAAAATCAAATCAAATAATTCAGTGCATCAGGTGTAATAGGCTTTCTGTGAATCTTAAATGAGAGTTGAGGTGAAAATATACTTCTCTACTCTAGTATTTTGTGTGTCCTTTTCCACTGTTGTCTGCCATAAATCTGCAGAAGTTAATTATGAGAAACAGGCTCATTATTTAAATATCACACATGGCAGCTGAATACTGATGGGAGATCTGCAAACGGCCCTCCGGGCTTCACGAGGCATTGTTTTCCCAGCAATTGTTCTCTTGTCATTATACAGTCAAAACAAATTAAGAACAGACGTGCACATCATTCCTCAGATTGTAATTTATGCACAGTAGATAAATGTGGAAAGCAGAAAGCAGGTTTCTTTGGTCCCAGCTGAGAGAAACTGACTTCACATGATCAAAAGGCTTGATTCTTTCTTTCTTCCCACATACACCAACTCTCCACTTACGCACAGCTGAAACCACCACTGTTGCACACCTCTTCCCTGAGTGTGTCGACCTCTTTCTTTGCATGTGTCTTTGATACATCCCTGTGGGTTGGTTTTTTTTTTACCTTTTTTGTCCTCGTATTCTCCCTCGCTGCTCTGTACAGACTTCTTGATGAGCCTCTTCTCTCCCTCCTGACCACAATCACACACACAAAAAAAGCATTACACCTTTATTATATCCTCTGTTGCCGTCCTGCTCCTTTGGAGATAACGGGGCTGTTTTCCGTGCATGGTTTCCTCTGGGTGTCACCTTCCCACCCTCATGTGAATACACTGTGAAGGAGGGGAAACAGAATCAAGCCTTTGGGCGTCTGACTCCTGAACGCTCTGCTGGAGGTCACCAGTGCAGCCAGATACAAAGGAGAACGAAACGGGAAGTGGGCGACTTAATAATAACAGAGCAGAAAATTATGAATCTGTATATAAATACCAGTACTTGTACAGTTTGACAGTTTATTCCCATGTTGGACAGGAGGGTGAATGAGGCATTTTAGCATTATGTTTGTAATAAAACTCTCTGAAATGTTGCTGTTCAACTTAACTACAGTAACTTAACCTTGTCCCGACTGAGCTTAAATACTGAAGCAGCAACAGTGGTGCATCACCTGTTCTCCAATATTGTCCCTGGAGGGGTTTTTGTTCAGAAATTGGATGTTTGACAGTGTAGAGGTTTGCAAATTTAAAAATAAAGATTGATGATGAAGCCAATAATGTAATAACAGCTGATAACGTAATAAATTTTTGAAATGTAATAGTAACGTAATAAAAGTCCTGAACCGATAACGTAATAATTTATTACGTTATTAGCCTGGTAAAAGAAAAAAAACTTTGCTAATGTAATAACTGAACCAATAATGTAATAAATCATTACGTTATTGGCCAACAGTTACTACGTTATCGGTTCAGGACTTTTTTTTATTACGTTATTGGCCTATTACATTTCAAAAGGGCAAATTTATTACGTTATCAGCTGTTATTACATTATCAGCTGTTATTACATTATTGGCTTCAACAATGGATAACTATGAGAATTTAGCAGAGGAACACAAATAGAAATGTAAATTCAACAAAAACGTATATTTTTGCACCTTGACCCCCAGTTTATGACAATGATTGCAGTCATGTTTCCAAGGCAGGAACAACAACAACAAAGCTGCATGTTCAGAGGTTTGTTTTTTTTAATTAGGATTCAAATTTTAACACATTTAATACTGCAAGTAAAGAAGAAAAAAAATACTCCCCATCTTGAAGATATTGCGTAAGTTTGCACTACATAAAGTGCACATTATGCTAAAAACTTGTCTGTTGAAAAAGAAATAGCAAAGCATTGAGGAGCTCAGGGCTTTAACGTTGCTATAAACACATGCACGATGCATATATTAAAGAAACTGATGTGTTTTTTTGCATCTGTCATGTTTTCTCTTGGAGTAGAGATTCCAGTTGCACCTCCTACAACCCCATCCAGCAGCACAGAGGAGCCATCAGGTGAGTACTGCTCAGAGTCAGACGCTTCATCTTGTTTAGTTCACTGGAGTTTAAGATGCTCCACCACATCCATACATTTGTCCTTGAGAAAAAAAGATGTTGTTGAAGTTAGAATAAATAGATACAGGGCTTTTCCACTAGTGTATTTCTACACCTCATCCCAATATTTTTCCACAGACTGCAGGATAAATTGGATCCCACTTGTCTTCCCCCTCCTTATTAAGGGGTTCATGAATATTAAATCCATTAGCAGCAACCCTGGGATGTGCCTCCTTTAATCTCTCACACTTTCACAATTAATCAGTCTAACTGCGGCACAGTGGGGTGTTGGTCTGGTGTTCAGCGCTGGAGCCTGGCAGTTTGTTTGATTTGATGATATTTCATCTCTCCAAACGCCCTCGTTCCCACTCGTTTCCTCTGTGATCCGGTGGAGTGAGAGACGAGCTGGAGCTTGTAGTTGGGTTTTCATTCGTTCACCAGTTGATTTCTGTTTGAAATAATACTGTAACATGATGGGGTTTTGGTATCCTGTCTTTGAGGAGAGGATGCAACATCAGGATTTCTTGTGGTGTATCCAAAACTGGACAATGTATATAACACGATAAGAAATTGTCTGATTGGGTTGAATGTTTACATTTCATGAGTGTAAATGTAATTGTTTAGAGATTTGGGTCTTTAATAGCAGACTGTGGTTTTATTATAGTATATATTATTATTATTTATTGATAATGTTGGTAATGTAATATCCAGTTGTTCAGTATTTGTCAGATACAATTACACACAGTAAATGGCAAAGTGCTTAAAATCTAATGCACAAAAAACTAAATGTTTGCATTTTTCCTCATGAACAGACATACCTGTACAAACCGTGTCAGAATAAGTTCCGGTTTTTGTCCAAACTCATGGTGGAAAAAGTTGCGTCATCTGGCTCACACCATGTTTGCTCGGTCTCCCCCATGAAGTTGCAGGAGGCCTGCAACATATATACATATGTGTAAGTGAGTGTGTGTAAGAGGCTCCTGCAGCTGTTGTTGGGCCCTCTGAGGCCCCCGAAACGCTCCCTCTGCACGGCTTGGACTGACAGCACGGTCAGGATATCGCTGGTCTCCAAGCCTCCTCCGCCTCTTTTCTTTTCTCTTCGGGTCTCTTTTCACTCTCTTCCACCTCCTTCGTCTCCCTCTGTTTCACGCTTTGTCTTCACGTAACACTGTGGGTGGTGCAGAGCTGGAATATCTGGAGTTTCTCTGGGCCCCCTTGTCAGGAATCTGTCTACTTTTGGGGTGTAGGAAATTTCCCTCACATCAATGAGGGATTACTAGATGAGTGAGAGCAGGATATTACTTTTATGTACACATTTTATCCACTTACATAAATAGAAACACCAGAATACACTGGAAAAGGCATTTGAAAAGAACTTTGAATATTGTATGGACGACTTTGTATCTATACCTCGGTCTGCCTTCAACTATAACCTGGTTTAAGGTTAAAACTTTTCTTCTTGTAACCCCATTGATTGAGACCGTTGCAATGACTTGGATGAAGCGCTGCAGGTAAACTAATGATGTCTGAGGGTTATGACGGGCACGAGACTGTTCAGCTCAGAGGCTGAAATCAAACCGACCGTAAGGTGCAACGCCCTGATGGACGTCCCGCGTTGGTCGTGTCAGAATCATGACTCGCCGCAGCTCCCTCTGGCCCACCCGGGCTCGAAGCCCAGAGAGGATGCATGCATTACCCTCCGAGCCTCTTCAGAAGGTCGTACAACAAACGCACCTCTGCTCGGCGCCGTGTTCCAGCAGCTATGATATCATCTCGTTTGAAATTGCAAACAGATGTGGTGCGTGTGGAGGAGAAACTTTTTAGCTGTTGCTTTTACAAAAACAATATTAAATGCTTCAAATAAAAGTCAGTATTGTTATGTTGTTTTTGTTGGTAGGAGTAGAAGGGGAGTATTGCTTGTGCATCGTAGCTTTACACAAAGGGAAAGAATTGATATAATATAGGAACAAGAAGTACACAGAAATAGCTTGAGAAAAGGAGATTTAACCAGGAGAGTTGAACAAGTGGGTAAAAAGAGAGGGAAGAAAATGAGACCAAAAACTTAGAAAACCACAGAAGAAGAAAGAAGAGGCAGCTGGAGGGGAAGGAGAGAGTGCAGAGTGGAGATCCTGAGGAAACAAATTTTAGAAATAAATGTGAAAAAATGAAAAATGTGTGTATAAGACCGGGGTGTTGGGCTGACAGCTGTGAGGCAGGTGTCTCGTTGCGCCTCACTTGAAGGAGGGGAGTGGAGCTGGTGGAGGGCGGAGGGGGTGAATGGAGGGTATGAGGGAAGATGGAGTGGATATTAATTTGTCTCATGCAGCAGGGCTCTCTCCCCCTCTCGACCACACGGAGGGCTGGAATGCATGGAGAATACCTCCGATGGTGTGGCCCAGACAAAACACACATTGTGCTGGTAGGTCATGGATGGTGTGAGTCGCCACTCCCATGGGTCACGACAGAGACGTCTGCGCAGCAACGAAATGTGGAGGAGATTAACTGCTGATGACCTGCGATGGCCGCCAGCGCCTGTCAGAAACGCACAGGACGTGAAAGTAACTAATGATGATGAGGAGAAGGAGAGCTGGAGTGACGATGATGATGATGCTCAGAAGTGTAACAAGGTTCAGTGTAACATATATGTGTGTGTCTTGTCTGAGGCTGGAAGTGATCAGGATCTGTGGCGGACCCCTCCTCGGATTTTTTGGACATGAGTCTTGCTCCACACGCCCTGCTCGGTCCTCGCCAAGTCCATCGTGCTTTACAGTCAATGTGGGGTTTAATTACACCATGTAATTGTATGAAAAAGTGAGAGAATAAATAATAATAAAAGACATATTTAGGACAAAAATAGAAGAGCACAGGGTCAAACTGTCTTTAAACTTGCACATGCACTTCACTTATTTTAATTGCATGAAATCCTTGGCAGAAATATTTCCTCCGTGTTTGGGTGATAACCAACAGGAGTCCCTGCTGACTCATCTGAAACGCATCAGTTACAGTAACGCAGGATGACCCAGCTCATCAGAACTGATTGCACGCCACCTCAAAGTAAAACCTCGAATCAGGTCAAGAATCCTATGAGCCTCCTTTGTAGCTCGGTGTAGAGCGCTGAAAACAAACCATCTTTTACTCACTGACAATACAATGAGAAAAGACGTGGGAGGGTCGGGGGAGCTCTTTCTCTTTCTCTCCCTCCTTTCTCTCTCCGTCTTTGCTGGACAGGATCCAAACTCACGGCGCAGAGCAGAGCAGTGCAGGGCAGCACACTGGGCTCTATAATCTAATTATATGCTTTATTTGCCGCAATTTGTTTCTCAATCAGTCTGCTTGAGGGAAAAAAAAGGCCTCCTCCCGGGCCATCATTTACACCTCCTTGTCTCTCCGCTCTGGTACCTCTGATACGGCCCTGCCTCCCTGCTCAGACACATCCAGAGTGTGTGTAGATCTGTTTAGTTTAGTGGGTGTTTTGAAACTTCAGCATCTTTTCGGACCTTTTAAGTGAAATGTAATAGGGGGAGCATCGGGCCATTTTTACCCACTGCTGTACATGCAGAGGTCCAGGAGCAGCTATGAGTGTTTTAATTGAATTGTTTTTTCCCCCCAATGTGTCTGTTGAAGCCAATAATGTAATAACAGCCGATAACATAATAACAGCTGATAATGTAATAAATTTGACCTTTTTGAAATGTAATAGGCCGATAATGTAATAACAGTCCTGAACCGTTAACGTAATAATTTTTGACCAATGACGTAATAATTTATTACGTAATAATTCATTACGTTATTGGCTGCTTATTACATTATTGGCCTGGTAAAAGAAAAAAACTTTGCTACTGTGATAACTGAGCCAATGACGCAATAAATCATTACGTTATTGGCCAACAGTTTTTACCTTATCGGTTCAGGACTTTTATTACGTTATTGGCATATTACATTTCAAAAAGGGCAATTTATTACGTTATCAGCTGTTATTCTGTAATCGGCTGTTATTATGTTATTGACTGTTATTACGTTATCAGCTGTTATTACGTTATCGACTGTTATTACATTATTGGCTTCAACATGTGTCTTCAGTACAATTCTGCAGATTATGATTTAAGGCCAATGTCACCATTCGTTAAAGGAGGGAGCACTTTATGCAGAAAGAGGAAGTTCTTGGTTAGGTTCATAGTTCTTGGTGGATGGGGATGTAGTGAGTCTGGTTTTTCTGCAGTAGATCAGAGCGTCACTTCAAAGGCTTTTTAATATTCTCCTTTCAATTTACAGTAACCATAATTTTTCCCTAACCTCACCCCAGTGTCTCAGTTCCTTCTCCCCTGACAAAACTCAAAGCATAGCTTAATTACTTCGACCACAATCCCCCGAAAACCTAACCATAGCATAGTCGCCATGTGCAGATAATTTAGAGACTAACAACTGTGCACACAGCAGAACGCACAACTGTCAGTGGATGTAGAGCTTCACTCAGTTTTCTAGTGTTGATTTCATGAACCTGTCCACCTGAACAGATGAGATACGTGTGACAGAGCGTTTTGTGGAGAGTTTCTTGACTCAAGGCCGTGAAGACAGCCTGGCGATGACTGTAGAGTCTGCACAGATGTCCTGGCTGCATGTTGGCGCAGTGGTTTCTGGTGTGTGTAACTGGAAAATATGTTAGCTTGACTTACACTGTGCAGAAGATTCTCCTTTTTCTATTTCTGTACACTGGTTTAGTTTGTCCTTATCTCCATGTGATGCCTGTCCTCTGCTCTGCTGTGCCACAGGGATGAGTGTGTGTGTTTTGTGGATGAGGAAACAGGAAGCTGCAGCCACAGTGCAGCACGTCCTTCCCTTTAAATACAGACACTGAGACAGCATCACCATCCTCTGCTCTCTCATGTTGACATTGTAACTGCCTGTGTTTTTATAATTCAGATTTTTTGGCTTCGTTTGGTGTTGGTACAATGACCCTGAGAGGTGGACGATGAATAAACAAAACAATAAATGCAGTAAACATTGCAGCGCTGTCTTTGGTTGTTTTTTAATTGCAGTACTGCTGTTGTCTACCTGATGTCTTGTAATAATAGATTTTCAGTAAGGTGGAGGAATATTTTTAAATTTTAAATTTTGATTTAAGAAGCTAACGGGGCATCAGGTTTGTGGCCTCCTGTTTTGAAGGCAGGAGATCTGGATTTGAACTATGTTGGTTGTTTGGAAACACCAGTGACCATATTTGGATTTGAAGGGAGGAGTGAGGAGGCGGGTCTGACCCTTGAACCCGAGGACACTGTCCACTGTGTGTGAGACTCGAGCCTAATATCTACTTTATGATTAAATGATTTTCAAATGGCCGACCAGACAAGAAGAGCTGACTTTAGGGAATGTAGACAAATTACTTGTAGATTTTGTTCCTTTTTAAATGAACTTTTGAATTAACCCTTTAACACCTGAGCCTGCAAATTTCCACCTGGACTTTTTATGCTTATTTTGATTTGAAATTCAAATTTAACATACAAAAACTGCAAAAACATTCATGTGCATTTGCAATGTTTTTGTAAAACACTAAAACTCTAAAATCAAAACCTGTTTTTGTGTTTTTCTGCTATTCTTGCATCAGCGTCACTGTTATTACACTCTTACAACACGTAGTATATTGTAAATCAGCTGTTTTGCTTCTGAGAGAGGCACTAGTGAAATTACCGTAATGACACTGTAATGTGCAACATCTCAGCTGTCAGGAACTGTTGGAATTTTTCTGATTGCACAAACCGTGACATAATTATGGTAATCCAAAGATGCATGTGCACACCTGTCGCTGACGACACACTCCTAATTAAAGGGTTAAAGTCAAATGGAGGAAGAGTTTTTTTAAAGCCAGCATCCAGTGGCCATCAGGGGTATTGCACATTTTTCTGCACTTCCTCATTGGCCTCCTTATTGAGACCTGGTCGCTTTGTCCAATTCTGCACACAGTCCACACGTGATGGCCACTTAGAGATTTCGTGTGTTTCAGGGGTTAATGCTTGCTGCTGAACAGCTGTTGGCAGCGCTCCTGTCTGCACCACTGTAAAGTACTGGCTCAAACACGTACAACTGAGCAGTACTGTACTCCGTCCTGAAGCAGCTTTAATGAAAACGATTAGCTTAAGGGGTTGTACAGTACTTTGATGGAGGGGGCAAAGGTCCACCTCTCAGTTACACACTTCTCAGTGCTCTGAAAGGCAGGAAACAAAGCGCTGTAGTAACTACATCTACTCAGAACACCCGGAGAAGATTTTAGCTCAGTATTACAGGACTGCTTCCACTTCTCCTGCTTGTAACGCACGCACAAAGGGAACATTTGTCCTCACGGTAGGGGACTGCCTGGCCCTAAATGGGGATCTCGGGGTGCTCTCAGCGGGGCCCGGAGCTGTGTCTCAGGGGTAAACTAATGGGGAACGAAAGGCTATCAAAGGGAAGTATCATGATGGCATCAAGGGGGGGTTATGAGAAAACAAAGCTTCCTTTCCACAGCCCCCCCTTCGATCATTTACATGGTAATCAGGTGCAGCTCATATAGACTCCTCTGTTTCATTTGCCTATTTTTGTTACTCTCTCTATTTGCTACCACCAGCTTTATGCCCTACCTAACCACTTTGTGGGGTTTTGCTGATTTGGGGGTTTTACTTAAAATCCTGGACCTCCTCTTCTTCTTCTTCTTCCCAACCCCCTGTAAATTTCACTCTTGTCTTCTTTTTTTGTCACCTCTCCACCCCTTCACTCTCTACCACTATCCATTCTCCCGCCTCCTTCCCTTTTTTTTTTTTTTTGGGTGCATTTTTTCTTGTCGCAGTGTTGCCCGGGCAACCTCATTCAAATCGAGGATAAAGGAGAGTAAAGGCATGGAGCAAAGATCTGGTCACATCAATGATGTTTGTTCATATTCAGGCCGCCTGAAAGCTTCAATCCTTCTTGCACTAACTCATCACTCTCTGACACTACAACTTGCTGTCCATCCATCCGTCCGTCCCTGTGTCCCCCTCCTTTTCTTTTACTACACTTGTTACAACTTGCACAACTGAATTGAGATCCGAACTCAATTTCTGTCATTTAAAGGAGCCAAGCAAAAGATTTGTTTTGGATTTGTGTTTTTACTGATATGGCCTAATGTCGCAAAGTGGGTGGTGGGATAAACTACTGCGTCCTTTATGATGTTATGATGGCACATGAGGTTCTCATGTGTCCAAGCATCAATGTGTCAAATTTACAGAAATTAGGTGAGAAAAGTAAATATCCTAAAAACATGATCTTGAAAGTAACTTAGAAAATAAACGTCTGTGTTATGACATTTTTTTTATTTGACATACTACACAAATTTCTATATAATGTCTTCTTTTTGTATCATACTCAGGCATTTCTTTCATGTATAGTATACAGGAAATGGTAGCCTAAGTTTTGACTCCCATCTGGACATGTCCTGAAAAATAATTTCTTGATAAGAGGAGGGATCATGACCATGAAGCAAAAGCTATTTATAATCTGCTGTGCATGTGTTTACAAAAAAGCAGTTTACTCTTAATAATAATTAAAAACACAATAGTGAGGAGAGCTACAGGATGAGGTATGAGGCTTTTTTATTTTTCATCAGAACAGATCTGTGGGTGACTACGCACAGTTATGCTCACAGACTAACTACAATGTTATGTACAAACACACACACTCCCTTACTCCCACCACAAATGCAATACATCATTTTTCATGAAGACTCTGCATGTTTTTGTACTTTTTATCCAGATAATATCAACATGAAATCAGCTCTGTGTACACACCTATACTACTATGTGTTTAAGAGCGGTGTGGTGATTTGGGTGACCCCTCAACTTGTGTGAGATATTTATTTGTTCACGGCTTCAGAGTGGACGCACCCCCCCCACCAAAAAAAAGGTCCTTTGCCTAACACTTCATGGATGGCTAATTTTCCCTTCCTGACCTCCCTTTGTGTGGCATTGACCCCCTTCACACCCCCCCACCTTCCCCTCCCTCAAATAGCTGCCAACCCTCCACGCTCTTCCCCCCGTCCGCACTGCAATAAATGCAAAAGCTTGACATGGTCCTCAGCGGGGCCTTGAACTGATCCCGGGGGTGATTTTTTTTCTGGAGGTCGGGGGCTTGAGGTGACAAGCGAGGTGAAATTCGGACGGAGATGGGGGTGGAAGTGGGTGTAGGGTGGTCCGCATGGGCCTGACTCATTCCCACAGTCTGACAACGAGGGAGTGGGTTGAAATGGCAAGTGGTAATTTGTATTCTTCCAAAACCACTGCTGGTGCCATCAGCTGCATTCACAAGACCATCACACATGGTGAGGTTGCAGACATGGTTGACCGGTAAAGTGTTTCCACCACAACCAGCGCACGCACAGCCACAATTATTCCAGCAGTGGTGCTGCACCAGTTACATCAGACAACACAATCAAAGTAGACAGATGTGTGTCAACCCAGCAGCCAAAGGAGAAGCTGCTTCAAACCTGTTTTTCTCATGAAGGCAGAAATCCATTTTTGTTGCTATGTGTTTCATCCTTTAAAAAAAAAAAGTTGTCACGGCCAGAAACACAGAAAACAGAAGTCTGATTTCATCCTGAAACATGTATCTAAAAATGTATTATGTTCAAGTTTATTATGTGTTGTTTTTTTAATAGTACTGTTACATTAAAATCAATTATTATTTTAATATATTTAAACTTTCAGCTGGTTCATCAGTTCAATCTCAACATGCAACAAACAAATAATTTTTTTAATGTTTCTAAAATAATGTGACTTATTGGAAACACTTTGTAATATTATAGTCGTAATGATGTATTACAACTATAATAAATATATTCATTCTTAGTTAATACATCTAGTGGAGTTAAAAATTGTTTTCAACATTTCATAGTTTAAAGAAAAATATATTTACTTTATATTTATTTGTATTTTTTGACAGAAACTGTTTAATAAAATTAAGAAAACATTTTTTTCCCCATTTGTATGAAAATGAATTAATCATCTGAGCCATGCAAGATTTTTTTCTTATTCATGTTTTGATCCACTTCAGCTGAGAATATTATTATTCCCCAAACATTTAATTCTTAACAAATGCTTTAATTTTACATGAACAAAAAAAGTTGTCTAAATAACTTTAAAGAATAAACTACAGCAACCATATCACTGCATGATTCACTGATTGTTTTCTCCCTTCATCTTTTTGTGCAGACTGTGAATCTTACTGCAAGGCGTCTAAAGGCAAACTGAAAATCAACATGAAGAAGTACTGCAAGAAAGATTACGGTGAGTCAACAGACAATCAGACTCACATTAAGGTTTGTTTCCTTGTGCAATCTTGACTTTTTAAATTGACTTGACTCTGGAAAATAAACTAGTTTGCTCCTCTGTCAGGACAAATAATGTGCACTGAACTTTTTGGAGACATGAGGATTACTGTGGACGATGTTGTCCTCCATCCTCCTCCCTATATATCCCTACAGCGAGGCATGTTGCTGGGGAGCTGCTGCGGTTTACAGGGAGGAATTTTACTGATGTCTTACTCCAGCTTTCTGAGAATAGAGACAAAGGATCAAACAGAAGACAACAGATCTTCAAGGAGGAAGAGAGCAGCAGACAAACAGGAGGACAGAAGGAGAGTTTAAGAGAAAGGGCAGGATACAGAGTTAGGCAGAGGTGTGTGTGTGTGTGTGTGTGTGTGTGTGTGGGAAGGGTCAACTCA
>OOFC01020209.1:6801-28744 GCA_900323345.1 Pseudochromis fuscus
TGTTCCCTAACAAACGCTGTAACTCTTTGCACATTTCCTCATTATCCTATCTGGAGAGGGCGGGGGTGCAGGGGGGGATGCGGCGGGTTCGGGGCTCCAGAGTTAATTCCACTGCTGTGTTACCAAAGCCAGACTTTTTTCTTGCATTGTTTCTCTGTGGCCTACATAATGGCCAGTGTTCTGTTGAAAAGGATCCTGAGGGGGGACTCTAATAACCCAGATAGATAGTGCTGTTACATTTCTTTCTCAAGGCACTCTGTCTTTGCCTGCCAGTGCCCAGGTGCCTTACTCATAGCATTCACAGGCCTTCCTCTGCCATGTAAATAGTATCTATCACCTGGAGAACAGGTTGAAGTATTGAGTCGGGGGGGTGGCAGCTGAAAGAGGGAGAGAGGCAGACTTTTGTCAAATTGCACATAAAGATCACACCTACGTGTTTTATTAACTGGTGTGATTATTCATGTTTTACATTATGCAGTGTGAAAATGATTTTTAGAGCGCGTGTGTGTGTGTGTGTGTGTGTGTGTGAGCTTTGTCTGGGATCAAATGTCACACTCGTTGTGGAATATCATATTGATAAAAAATGCCCTGCTATTGTCAATGGATGTACCCATGGCAGTGAAATGGACCGTGAAATGCATTAGGCCTGCGTCACTCTCCAACTGGTCAGCCATTAAATCCTTTATTTTCTCAAGGAGGAAAACAGCTTACAAGAGACATCCAATATCTGCTGCCGCACACCTGTTCAGTCATCTTGTCAGCTGCAACCAAGAAATCCCAAAAATAAATAATACAAGCTACAAACTTGTGTTAAAGGTTTTCCTCAGATTTGAAAATTGCTGCTTGGTGGATTTTATCACAGGTTGTGTGGCATTCATGGGATTTACCGCCAAAAATAAAGGATTTAAGTAGAGAAATGCAGATCATTGTTATTATTTTTGACAATATGTATCATTTAAATTATAAAAGGAAATGTACAGTATAGGCCAAAAGTTTGGACACACCTTCTCATTCAATGTTTTTTCTTTATTTTAATGACTATTGACATTGTAGATTTTCACTGAAGGCATCAAAACTATGAATGAACACGTGGAGTTACGTACGTACGTATGTTTTATATTCTAGTTTCTTCAAAATAGCCACCGTTTGGTCTGATTGCTGCTTTGCAAACTCTTTCCTTTCTCTCCATGAGCTTCAAGAGGTCGTCACCTGAACTGGTTTCCACTTCACAGCTGTGACTTATCAGGGTTAATTAGTTGAATTTCTTGCTTTATCAGTGGGGTTGGGACCATCAGTTGTGTTGTGCAGAAGTCAGGTTAATCCCTATTGGACAACTGTTAAAATATATATTATGGCAAGAGCCAATCAGCGAACTAAAGAAAAACAAGTGACCATCATTACTTTACTTTACTCTACAATGTAAATAGTCATGAAAATAAAGACAACACATTGAATGAGAAGGTGTGTCCAAACCTTTGGCCTGTCCTGTATATTTGTAATAAAACAAAAGTGACCAAGCATATAGAATAATTGTATCCTGTTTTACTGGATAACATCTTCCCAGTTGATTGTATGGGAGGCTCTGAGCACACAGTGCTGACCTGAGGTCATATGTGCAGTGGCAGGGAATAAATATCCATCACATACATACATTTTGTAATTTGAAAAATGGGGGCATTGTTCTTGAACGTTAAATTGTAAAGTCAGGGTCATCGTCTGCACTCTCTCCTGAATGCTCCCCTGATCTGGGAGGGAGGTCTGCACACCCGATTAACCTTCTTCTTGAACCATGTGGATAGTTTATGTTTACTAATTTTACACACCCCATTGTTCACATAATGTAAAAGATGTATGACCAGAAAGCAGGAGCATAAACTGTGATTTCAGCATGTGAAGTGGTTATAAGAAACCACTGCATGTGAAGAGTTGATTTAATAGTTTTTTCTGTGATCAAAGGGATTTTACGTCTGGCTCCTTTGCTCTGCACAGAAGATAAAAATCCCAGGATCCTGATTTTGTTTAGAGTTATAAAAATATACATGTTGTTTTCATAGATAAGAGCAAATCTATTATAAAGACCCATAACCTACTGCATCAGTGGCAGACTGAATGCTGAGAGTATTCACGAGCTTCAAAACAAATTCTTCGACAGCTCCTGTTTTGTTGTTTGAAGCAACTTTAAAGGTAACAAGAGAAGTTTCACCAGGATTCATGAACTGCTTACATCCCATAAAGGAATATGTAACTATACCGCAGCTTTGACTGTATGGCCAGAGATGAGATGGATTTCAGAGGCAATCTGTCGGGGCGGTCTCGGGTGTACAATTACGACAAGACCACAGGGCCTCTGCTGCTTTGGCAGATGATAGAAGGTGACCTGATTAACCTGCAAATTGACATTAACCATCAAGCTTCTTGCCTTGCTATGCCAGCTGATATAATTGCGAGGTTAATAAAGCACTTAACACGTGAAATTAAACGCAGGACTTCTGTAATGAGATGTTGACCAGAAGCAGAAAAAAAAAAATCTTCAAAGACAAAAAAAAAATAATAATTAAGATTCTTACTGTTGCATGAGAATCGTTAAGATTGAGAAATCCAAGCAGATCGTATATCCA
Source organism: Pseudochromis fuscus (assembly GCA_900323345.1). NCBI lineage: Eukaryota > Metazoa > Chordata > Actinopteri > Pseudochromidae > Pseudochromis > Pseudochromis fuscus. The sequence goes on from OOFC01020209.1 coordinate 9,420, forward strand.
ACTCCAGACAGACAGCAGAAGATAAAATGTAATTGATTTACTAAACACATTTGAGTATGTTTTCAAGGCATCCCACAGCCATTACTGAACAGATGAAGGTTTCTTTTCTGCTACAACGGTGTGAGCAATAGTTGAAAATGATGAAACTCTGGGGGCTTTGTCTGGCCTGGCATGACAGATGACTCTGCCATGAAAATAGGGCATTGTCCCACACTATCATTTATTATGAGTGTTGGCCAGGCTTGATGGAGGGAGCCAGGCAGTTGGGAGCGCAGATCATTCATCCAGAATGAGGGGCTGTACCTGGCTGAGATCTGCTTTTGTCAACAGAAGATGAGTTCCCACAATCCTGGTCTGAAGACGACTCAGACAAGGAGCGTACACCGTGACGCTTATTCGGGCAGACTGTAAGAAACAACAGTCATGCAGGACTTTACAATAACTCTTTGCGGTGAAATCAGCGATTGAAATCCCGATACGATGAATGGCTCACAGAGGGGCTGCCTGTGTTTTTGGTGTGTCAGAAACTGTGTATGCTCGGAGGATGTCACACGTCCACAGTAAAGCAGCAGGCAAAGCTGTTGATTTCTGAATGCATGTGCCGTGAGCTTCAACTGCGTTAAGATCGGGAGCTTGGATTTATAGTAAGGTACACTGATCTGCCACAGGGATGTGCTCACTGACTGATTGAGTGAAATAGGGCAAGGTACTCTATCTCAGATGTCACTTGAGGGTACATTCTGTTAATGTATCCCTATCTCTTAACATATCTCAGAGGAGGAATGGTACTCGGTTAAAGGAATTGCACTACTTATCATCAATCAGATTTCCCCCGGATGACACAGGCCACATATTCACAAATATTAGCCAATAATCTCTTTCAGCCCTCTGTAAAGTCCCTCTGCCACAACAGCAAACAACATAGGAAAACAACTACAAGGTGCTTTTAGAGCAGTGTTGAGGTACACAGCAAGGAAAAGGGAAAAAAAAAAAAAAAAAAAAAAAAAAATCTGAATCTCTTTTTTGGGTTCACTATGCCATCTGCAGTGCACCTTAATATTTTATTAGGCTGCATGTTTAATGCACAAAACTCGAAATCTGAGCGTTTCTGTCAGTAAAACAATAACCTAGCCATTTGTGATTACATGGAGCCACTCTGCTGCCTGAACAATGCTGAAACTTTCAAAAGCCTTCTTTCCTGATAACCTGCTGAGAGTGCACAATCTTTTGCAAGCTACAGTAACTTCACACAGAACTTTGAGTCTGGTTACAGACAAATAACCGGTAATGATGGATCAACTGAGCGAGGCAGCCAATTAACTATAATTAACGCAATCAAAGTGCTCGCTGAAAATAGCTATAATGATGTGCAAGTTGTGCGAACTTACATGAACATTTATGATTGTGCACATGTCAACATGCACAGCTATTAATGTTTGTGCGTGTTTATTCATGTGAGAGAGGAGGGCACTCTGGGCTCTAAAACACCTTTTTTATATATATATTTATAAAAGCTATTGCAGCTCATTTGCATGCATCTCCCAGCCAGATGAGCTTGTTTGCTTTAATTTAACAATGGTGTAGTAAGCACTTTGTGACTCTGTAGTGCTGATAGATAGCCACAGTGATGGACATTTTCAGTATTAACATGGCTTTTAGATAGGCCCATGAGTGTACCACTTGACAGAAATAATCCTTGTCAATAGGAAAGACGCTGCCCCCTTTTTGCCAACACGACTGTACCGCACTCAAACATCTCCCCGATCTTCAAGAGTGCGTCGAACAGTGACAGTTCGACTCACGCACGTCTACTCCAAGACAAAAACAAAATGCTGCCACGCTGTATCATTTCATCACGAGGCTGTCATCATCACAGAGGAGCACATTCATTATTTAAAGCAGGTATGGGCAGCACTGGCATGGGGACAAAGTTGTCAAAAGTAATATTGTTTCGACATGGAAACTCTTGTAAGATCAGTTTTCCAGACAAATTATATGTAAATTAGATGTTCGGCTTCCTTCTATGGAAGATCTTCTTATTCTGCATCCACAGTATCCCAGAGTAATGAGATCCCTTAATAATATGTGGCATTACTGTGAAAATTTAACATGTGCTTTACATTACGTCTGTATGTGTCTGTCAAACACAGCTCTGTTAATTATAGCTCGTGGTATAATAATGAAAAATTCAAAATATGCAACACCGTAGCTGCTTAAGTTCAACTCCTCTTATCCACAAAATTATTCCCTCAGTTTTTAACAACAATCAGACTTTCATGCGATGAGCTCTATAGAAATTTGGTGATAACCCTGCACACAACCCAATGAGATTTCGTGAGAAGAAATAAAATGCAGATAACGGTTTTCATTGTTGGATTATCTCAAAGGTTTGTTCTTATGTGAAAGGCAGCTTCAGGTTTTCATTTTTCACAAATCAAGTGGGTGAGCGAGATATTAAACAGAGTCTATTGGCACAAAGGACATTAATTCACCAGATGATTCTATTTCACATATGTCCTTGCATATAAAGTATAAGTAGTTTTATTTTGCATATCTCCCGTAATGTTCCTTGAATCTAAAAGAGAAAAGAGTGTCACCCCGGTGTCAGATAACAGCTTTATTTCATGGCTGGCCTGAAACAGCTTTCTTTTAAAATGTGCTGTGCGGGTCACAAAATATGCATTTCATAGCTGCGAACCATCACGGTTGAGCGACTGACATGTATCCGTACATAAAAAGCCCATCTATTTCTTAACTGTCAGCTCCCAGTGTTTTATGTTGCATTGATCGGTCCCCATTTCCTTCGCTGATCATCCAATAGATTCAAAAGAGCGATGGAGTCACTCATGTGGTAATGAGAGGTTAGAGAAGACAAAAAATCTCATTTCATTTAGTCACAGCTCTAATGTTTTTTTAAATATAAATATTGACAGCGAGAGGCTAAATTAATCTGTGATTGAGTAACCATTTCTCCTAAACTCCACAATCCTCCTGGACCGGCGGTGCCACTCGTGGACTAATTAGTCTTCTTCCAGACCATCTTCAGGGTTTGGCGCATGAGAGCTCAGAGGAGAAGCATCCAGAAACAACCAGCAAAGACCGCCGCTGGGCATGTGGGGAGGCACACACTGGAAACGCATTGTTAAAAAGTAATTATCCTCTTGTATAAACTCAAAGTTGGAAAGTAAAGGGAGATCCCAAATCGTAGAGCATATAATAGCAGAAAAACAAGCCAATTACTGCAGTGCATTTTGAATTGATTGACATGTTTGCTTAGTGAAGCACAAGTGACTTAGGGGGGAATATGTAGCATGAAAGGTCAAAGTGCGATTAAAATTAATTTACCTTGACAAAAAGTAATTTAGACATTAAGTTGATAAATGAGTGCTGACTGATAAAGGTAATTAACTAGATATGTTAATTTTCAGTTATCTTTGGTTTGGTTTAAGGAATCAGTGAGTCCCCTGAGTGCTGCTGCAGGCTGTGACTGCCAATCTAGATGTCCAGAGACCTTATGCAACCAAAGCAGCTGCACACAAATTAGAATAGAAATGCATTACATTAAATTACACATTTCCTAGCCTTTTACAACCCGGGGTATTGGCCGAGGATTTCACCAGACTGCTAACAACACCATTAAGGAAGAAGGGTTATCCTCAGGGTCTCATACACCTGATTATTAAGGTGCTTCTAAAACTGCCATACCAATATTTTTTTCTTTCACATAACATTTTTAAGGGGCCAATCAAATAATGCCGGATAATGATCATCCCAGGCTGACAGGACATCATTTCTTACACTGTGTATTCACTCCGGGACCTTGTTTTTCCAAATTTAGTGGTTTAAATGACTGAACCTGCACTTGTAATAACTGTTATATATATTCTATAATTAAAGGAATAGAAAAATGAACTGGGGCTTGATTGCAGATTAGTAAAAAGATGCAATAATGTGTGGATTTTTTTTCCAGTAATGTCTATTTTTATGGGGTTTAACAACAACAGGTAAAGCTAGCTGTAAGAAAGACTAAAAAGTAAGTAGACAGCCTGCAGGGCAGCTTCAGGAGCGATGGGAGTCCATTATAGAGCTTCTGCCGAGCTCTAACAGGTAACACTGCCAGCCATATGTCAAGTCCGACTGAATCCACATTTTTGTCTGGAAACCCTAATTATAAGGTTTCTTCTGGCGTAAAGGCCACATGCCATCGCCATGGTGTTGCATCTATAGCAACACCATGGCAATGGCGTGAGGTATGATTAGCTGCCATAGAGACGGGAAAAGCACAAGTCCAGGTGCTGCTTGGCATGACTGACATTTCAGCATGATACACTAAATCCATACACCAAAGTCACAATGGCCAGCAGCCTAATAAAGAATATATAACACGAGTCTGATACACAGCAGCTGAAATCCTTAAAATCCCAGTTTATTGGATTTTTTTTTTTTTTTTATCTGCTGTGGATCAGGCACGACCCCATCATTTCCAAACTCCAGCCGTCCTGTCTGTGCAGAATGTTTGAGAACTGTGATTGATCGTATTTGATGGAGTGTGTGCTAAAAGCAACCCTGTGTATGTGCATAACCACTCGGGTTCTTCAAGCAAAGAGATCCAAGGACAGTTAACTTCACAATCACAGATAAAAGCCAGGGAGGAAACAATGTGTACCTGTTTCATCACAGTATAGATTTCTGTATCTTCAGGTGCAAGCTGATGATCCATGAACTAGTCTTCATTTCACCTGGGTTTAATGCAATTTGAAATTTGGTCATGGTCCTTAAAAGGTGAATTTCTGTAATTAGTCGCCCTCTTCCTCTGCTACAACTGTCAAAAATGATCAGATATTTTGAGCTTTGTTGTATGGATTTGGTCAACTGGAAAAAAACAAACCTTCATGATCCCCAGAGGATGAATCTTAGTGACCTCGGTGACTTTTCATCATGGCCATCAACAGGTAAACTTTAGTTTGTACTGCACTTTAGTTTTAAATACTTGCTCTGTTCTCTGCACACAAGAACACTGAGATGAGTGAATGTGTTCGCTGGGCTGAGGTAATTTAACTTCCTGTCAGGATTTGGAGGCATTAAAGTTTTAGTGATCCTCTGACTTTTTGTCTAACACTGCCAACGGGTCAAGATTCCCATTTGAGTAAGACTTTGGTTTAAAGTACCTGCAGAAATAAATACACTTAGTGCATTTGTATGTTCTGTTACCAAATGTACCTGCACTGTACATACATTCTCACAGCTGCTAGCATGACTGTGCACACCTACAACCCAAAGGTAGTTCCTTTATGTGAAATGCATTGTGTCATGTGCAACCACTGCTGCACAGGCGGCCTTTGTTTCACCCGTTTCAAATAAAAGGGGCCTCGATCCTTCAAACAACCCCCAACTGACCAGTAACCTTGAATAATAAGCCAATCATTCAGTTTTTGGTTTCTGTTGGACAGTGTTTGGGAAGCATAGTCTCAGTTATGGGGGCTTCAGAGTATAGCAGCGGCTCAGTCTCACTCTCCAAGAGCACGAGGACTCTAATGTGCGATCTAATGTGGAAAAACAAACATTGGAATAATATCATGAGGAAGCACATTGCCATTTCCTGTCGTGTATCAGAGCGAAGTCTTGTTTTTCGTGGCCATATTTCCAGACTACACAAACCAAATAATGGGAACTTGTCAGAAGAGCACATGAAAAAAGACATAATTGATTAGTATTTGGGGAAAATCATACAAAACAAGCTAAACACAAGCCACTGGCTGCAATAATGGCGCATTTAGACGGGTACCTACTTGCTTCACTTCGCCTCAGATTGCTCGGAGTCGCCCCCCCGCCTTGGTTGCATTTACATTGCCGAGGATAGTCCCTTCTCCGTGTAGCTGGCCGTCATTTGTGATGTCATTATTTATGCGATTCTTTTGTTTCTGACCGCGCGGTCCAGCTCCAGCTGAATTTTCTCATCGGCGACTAATGACAGAAAGGTTTGCACCTCGTCCTGAGTCCATGGGGCAGGATTTCTAACAGATGCCATCTCTCTTCTTGTTGTTATTTCAAACACGACAAGATTTGCTGCGCAGTGATGACACCACGATGCAGTGATGATTCCGACCAGGTACCAAGTTCCAGGTACTTTTTTGTCCATGTAAATGCGCCAAAACCGAAGCAAAGTGAGTAGGTCCAGTGTAAATGCGCCATAACAGAGTAAGTTAAACAGTGAAAGTACTGCTCTGTGATAACGGACTGTACTTCTGATGCTGCAGACATTGAGAAGCTCTCTGGTTGACACATGAGATGCAGGTCTAAGGGACACCTTGAAGCTTATGGAGAAGTTAGGACTGGGGATCTCAAAATGGAGCAGGGGGTTAGGGTAGGGGTGGGCAATCCTGGTCCTCGAGGGCCGCTATCCTGCATGTTTGAGGTGTGTCCCTCTTCCAACACACCTGATTCAAATGACCAGGATCATTATCAGGCTTCTGCAGAGCTTGATGATGAGCTGGTCATTTGAATCAGGTGTTGGAAGGGGGAAACATCTAAAACATGCAGGATAGCGGCCCTCGAGGACCAGGATTGCTCACCCTCGGGGGTAGAGGGGCCACACATTAGCTTTTTAAATGGGCCCCAGATTCCAACGTCCACCCCTGCATTACTGAAGATGCTTCACATGTTTTATTCCAGTTGTAGTCATCATTTGATCAGAATCTGGGGTCGGTGATGACTCTGAGACTATAGGTTTTGTCTGGAAACTTCAGACCTTAAAAGACATTGAAAGTCCTGTAACACACTCATCCCGTGGTTTGTATTTAACTGAACATAACTCCAAACTAAGTGAATGCTAATTAAGACATGGCAGATGGGATTTACTTTAATTAAGTCAAACTATCTCACAAGTCAGCAACAGACAATCCAATCCATACTCAAAACATATCAGGCCAGACATTAAAATCTAATATCAGATTACCTCACAGCTCCAGACTGACATTAGCATTTATCTCTGACGCGATGCCCCGTGTTTGATAAATAAAACTTCAAAGCGGCGTAGACTGTAACGGTGGGTTCAGACAGAACGTGAGGTACATTTTATAGGTGGAGCAACTGGATGTAAAGTCAATGTAAAGACGTGAGTGGGTGAGAAAATTCAGCGGGGGATTGAGACGTAATTGTCTGTGGTGCAAGCTGAAGATGTTGTAAGTCAAACACATACAGAAAAGGAAGAAAAAAAAAAGAGAGACCTAAGGCAAATGACAGAGACAAGTGGAAATCCTGGTGAGATCAGTCAGAGCTGAACACAGACGTACGGAGGCAGGTTGTACAGGGCGAATAAACATTAACTGCACAAATGATCCAGCGGTCAATTTGCTGTAAATGATGCGTCTGAGCACACTGTCAGATCTTTTTTTTTTTTTAAACTAATATTATTCCTGTAGAAGTGTTTTCAGTTATATGTTTATTCCAAAGCTATTACAACCTCCTAGCACAGTCTCACAAGTAATGAGGGGTTTTGCGAGTCCCATGGTACTCCAAAACTTTTTTTTTTTCCCTAACCAAAATGTAATTAACCTTCATATCACGGGGAGAAACAGTGTGTGTGCGCGAAAAGCCACAGACTTCAAAAAACACTCAAACAATATACTGCTTCAAAAAATCCTTTTCATGTCTTGCATATTAAAGTAGATTTTGTTAATTAATGATGTAGATTATGTTGCACCTCTGATAAATAATTTCTTGCAACTGTGTTATTACACGGCTCCTCTTTACTACTTCACGCCGTGCTTTGAAGCCTTGGCCCACAGAGTTTGTTTTAATCTTATTAATCTTATTTGGTATTTGAAATCGATGTAGCTGCCCTCGTGGAGATACACTGTATCTCTACGTTTTCAAGAGCGTCCTTATCTCACTCTGCCTCTCAGGCATGAAAACCCTCAGTTACAATCTGAGTTCAAATGTTAACATGTACACCTACACAGGTCTGAAACTTCGGTGCTTACGAATCTTGAAAAGGGAGGTGAAATTATCTCAGTGCTCCGGGTGCACAGGCAGACGGCGCCAGGGAACAAATGCACTGTTCTGCCTGCACCGTGTGCAGATAACGAGCGGGTCCACGGCGTCTGCAATACACGGCGCCGCGATAAGATTTCGGTGTGATTAACTCCTATCAGTCACCGATGATCAGCTGTTTGAGCCGTCCAAGCAGACAAATCACGCGTAATCATTTCTGAACCCGCTGGCTTCTCACAACATCTTACATTTAGCAGAACAACTTGCTGCTTTATGGGCAATGAAATTACTGCTGTTGCATCAGTTATGTTGACTTGCTTGGCTAGCAAAGACACTTGCAGGTTTCTAATACAGCACTTACTCAACTGAGTAGATTAATTTACACATGGATTCCTGGGAAGAAATGCTGAATGGGGAAAAGTCCCATTTTTTTTTTTTTTTTTTTTACACGGGGGTGAGGTGGTTCCCTCAGCTGCAACTGTGTTTCAATCAATAGTAATGTAAAAGCCGTATTCAAGCATTGATCAAAACAAGTAGACTGTTAAACGCACATGAACACACACACACAACCGCAAATTCCCATGTACTGCATTTCTAGATGGAATCTTATCCACAGGCACATTATCATTTGACCCAATTGGACTGTTTTTTTGACCTACTTATTGGGTTTGTCCTCCAGGGTTCAGCCTTTTTGCACTTGTTAACCGCGTACAATGGCGCGCCCCTTTGATGTGCAAGTATCGATTGTAAAGATACAAGCCTCTTGTCTGACCTATAGCATATCGATTGGAGAAAGCTGTCTGCATTCCCCCCCGTCTCCAAGTTGATAAAACTGACTTTGCAATGAGCTCGGAGATACATATGGAAAAATAAACAGTGGAAACTTTAAATGGATGATTTGATAAAAAATGTCTAGACTCTTAATAGACTCTCATCTGTATCAGTACTGCTGATGTGTTTATTCTCTCAGTCTGAAGGCTGCCACCGGCATTCTTGAGATTCTCACCAGGGTTTACAGTGAAATGCTGGATTTATACCTGCCTGTTCATTCGAAGGTCATTAGGTCGTTTCACATCAGCAGGTAATGGAGTTGACAGGGTTTCATCTGAGCTGTGTTCTTACAGCCTGAGGGGGCCTGATTGAGTCCACATTGTCTGCAACCAGCAGCCAAAAAACAACCTCACAGCTCGGCGGTTTGGTGATAAGTAGGATGACCTCTGGGTGAATTCAGTTGTTTATGCACACAGGGACGAATAATGTGGGTGTGGATGTGATGTTTTCCGGTGCCGCGGCTCGGCGTGTACATCCGATTACATATCTACTTACACTATCAGTCGGAAACATGATGTGACAAAATGATCAAATTCAAAACAGCAGTAGCGCCGTTTGAAGCGCCGGGGTTTTAGAAACAGATCTGACGTGGAGAGAAATGTGTGCAAACTGCATTAGGAATGAGTAACATGAGTCTCATCATTTAAATATGAACTATGCTCAAAAATCTGTTTTATTATTATGTTTAAAATAAATAAATAAAGAAAGAAGATTTAAGCAGACAGCCAGCACTTTCAAGTGTATGGAGCACAGTGGGGAGTGGGCATTCAGGGTTCAAATTAGAACCTGATGAGAGATTATAATGATGCTGCTCCATGGTTCAGTCCACATCCAGAGGGGCCAAATATCCAATTAAAACAGTCTATCACTCTCTCTCTCACACACACTTTCTCTCTCTCGTTCAGTGAGGTAATTACTGGAAACCCTGCATGTAAATTCAATTCAAGATAATACCTCTGGAGAAATGGCTCACAACAACCCACCAAATGTCATTGCTGCTCTTTAATTGTCATTTTACTGCATTTAATCCATCATTCTGGGACGTTTGATATCACAAATACTACCTTTTACTTCACACGCTACAGTGTGGCCACTCGGAGACGGGGTGGTATTTAATCACAGGTAACTCCGATTTTTGTCGCGCTCCATTAACTCAGCTCAAACAGCAATTGTAATTTGATGCTAATCGCTATTGCGTCCACCATTAGCAGCAGCGTATATGTAATTCACGACATGAAAGGTTGTGGAGTCAAAACAAGCCTGGATCTACAGCTGACAGGTGGGAAAGGGCAGATGAGCTCAGCTGATTGGTGATACAATAAGAGTGAGAGCTACACTTTATTTCCTGACCTTTTGCGGCTTGCTTTCACACCCCCTCTCCTCTGTCGGTATCACTGATCAGCTTCACGGCTGTGTACAGGCCAGGTCTTGCAGCCAGTCCAAATGATCTCAGCGCACAATCTGTCTCTATAATATTCCCAACCCCACGCCCTGCCTTTTCAATCGTTGCACTAAGATAATGCATTGGATGTGGCGCAGCAGCCGAGCAGTGGCCACTTTCTCTCATGAATACTGTAGATTTTACTGTAGGTGCTGCAGCAGCAGAACAGAGAGGGGCAGATCTGCACTTGCAGTATTTTCTTAGCTGATGATCATGAGCAGGTATGTCACAATGCACACCAGCAGAGTTTTAATATTCATCTCACTCAGTTTGGCTACCTCTTAAATTTTGCTATTTGTATGAGACTCCAATGAGTAATTGGTTTCAACACTTCCTTATGAGCCACATTCACATGTTATTTGCCCACATATTAATCATTCCACTCTTCTCTCTCACTCTGTCCAAACAGCTTCTCTGTTTAATTGAATGACCTTAAATAACCATACTCATTGGTGGGGTTAAGATCAGTTTAACCCATGTTTTACATACTATAATTATCCTTGACATGGTTTTGTTTGATGATTAGTCTGCAGGACTGCACCGAAATTTGAAATTAAATTGCAAAGCCTTCCCGCTTTAATGATGCACTGTGCCTTCAAGTTGGATGAAACTATCTCCAAGCAGATTCACTTCTGAGGTGTAAGAAAAACCTGAGAAACCTAAAAATGAGAAAAAAGCTGAAAGCTGAAAGTCTGTTTTCCCCCATCTGAAAATGGCACAAAACCACCTGCTGGAAGTCAATTAACATAACCCTGACATAGACCAGCACAACAGAGAGATACAAACAGCAAATTTAAATTCGGGGGGAACCTGCAGGCATTCAGATAAAGCTGGCGTCAGAAGCTGCGCAATTTACCTGCAAATAGAAAAAGTATGGATAAAGACATCCGCATGAAATACTTTTTTTTGCTTTAGGTAAGGGAGAAGCTGATCTTTATTCAAAATGATTTGAAATATGACGTCCAGAGGGGGAAAAAAAAACTTCTGCCAAACTTTCTGGACACATGTTATTTAGTGTGGTGAGAAGAAAAGTGTGGATGAAATCTGTCATCGTCACACAAAATAAACATTCACTGTTGGTACGCTTTAACGACGACTGATGGCATCTAATCCTGAAAACTTTTCTATCAAGCTCCCCTTGTAGCCTACAGAGCTCTCCTATAGAACACCTGTAATTGTTGCCATTACTGGGTTTCATGTGGTGAAGGACACAAAGCTTTTTGACTGTATCACACTTAAATGGCCAGCTGGACAGCAGAATAGGCCACCTTTCAGAGTCTTGATTGCAGCCGTGTAGCCCTCACCGTGTTGTCATTGTGTGCAGCCACTGTTATAACATCAGAGTGCTGGTGGGGGGGCCATTGTGTCCTTGGGAGGTCATTTTAGCTCCAAGGAAAATGGATTTGAAAATTTGCTGCAGCACCCACCAAAACTGCCACTGCTACTTGTTGAATCTTAAGGGGGAAAAAAAAATACTGTTTTCTAAATATGTTTTACACTAATTAGCAGATTGATGGTTTCGTAGGCAGGTCAGTCATGATTTTAAACTTTGGACCAACCTCTTTCAGCCTAGCCTGCCTTCAAAGATAATTATAACCCTGATGATTTCAGAGCGCTGCCTTTAGGATGTGCCAGATGATCTAACCACTCTGGCTAATTGATTCATACCATGTAGGAAGGAAGGGAAAAAATAGCAATAGTCAAATGTCAAATAACATTAGCCTTTAGTGTAACCGTCTGAATGTATTTAGAGCCTCTGTGCCTGTTTACTCTTTTTAAAGTGTGTAAATAAAGGATTTTGGGTTTACATGGCCCTGAGCTCTCCAGGCACAAAAGCAAAAAGAAACTGAATGCTCTCTAAACAAATTAGGATTGTCGAGCTATACAATTGCAGTTTAAAGGGAGAGGGTAGTATTTCAAAGCGGTGACGGTGATGTCCTCTGGCTTTTTACACTGGGGATGCTGAGGACGTGTCCTCACCACCTTTTGAAATGGCTGATTTTGTCCCCATTAAGAAGATATATTAAAAGAGAGTGGTTTGACTGCAATGTAAATATTAAAGTCATTTGAAGCCAGAGTTTTCTGGAGCCCGCATCTAGTGGCCATCAGCGGTATTACACCCTTTTGGCACTTCATTGGCTGAGATCAGGGGGCTTTGTTCATTTCTATATACAGTACAGGCCAAAAATTTGGACACACCTTCTCATTCAATGCGTTGTCTTTATTTTCATGACGATTTACATTGTAGAGTAAAGTAAAGTAATGATGGTCACTCGTTTTTCTTTAGTTCGCTGATTGGTTCTTGCCATCATATGTATTTTAACAGTTGTCCAATAGGGATTAACCTGACTTCTGCACAACACAACTGATGGTCCCAACCCCATTGATAAAGCAAGAAATTCCACTAATTAACCCTGATAAGTCACAGCTGTGAAGTGGAAACCATTTCAGGTGACGACCTCTTGAAGTTCATCGAGAAAATGCAAGAGTTTGCAAAACAGTAATCAGAGCAAACGGTGGCTATTTTGAAGAAACTAGAATATAAAACATGTTTTCAGTTATTTCACCTTTTTTAGTTAAGTACATAACTCCACGTGTTCATTCATAGTTTTGATGCCTTCAGTGAAAATCTACAATGTAAATAGTCATTAAAATAAAGAAAAAACATTGAATGAGAAGGTGTGTCCAAACTTTTGGTCTGTACTATAGAGCAGGGTCAGTCACTTATATAGGGACCTTTAATGATAACAGGTCATCGAGGGCCGCTACGACCTGTTCATCATCAAGCTCTACAGAAGCCTGATACCAATCCTGATCATTTGAATCAGGTGTTGGAAGAGGGACACATCTAAAACATGCAGGATAGCGGCCCTCAAGGACCAGGGTTGAGCACCCCTGATATAGAGTGTAAGGCTTTTGCTGTTTTACTGCCCCGAGTACAAAAATGGTCATTTTCAAAAATTAAATCATCAGTCTTCTGTGAATTGATGTCATTCCTGATGTGGTTAAAAGTCAGCTCTTCTAATTATTCAGAATTAAGTATATTTGAGGTGTCAAAGAGGAATATCTAGTGCTGCAGTTAGTTTGATTGACAGGTCTGAGATTGAAACCAAACCTGAACTCGAGTCTCATGCACATACTCACCTCCTCACTCCTCCCTCCATATCCAAATATGGTCACTTCTGGCTCCAAAAAACCAGCATGGCAGCGTTCAAATGCCACAAACCAACAGGTGATGTCTGAAAAGCTTTGTCCATTCAATATACAGTCGATGATATAACCTCAAGTTGTGGCATAATAGTGTTTAATATAAATAATGCAGAGAAAATAAAGTTCCAGTTGAATGCTGCCAGAGGTGAGATTGATTTATCATCTTTAACTTCTCTGTTGTTATCATTATTCCTACAGCTCTGACTTGACCTTAAAGAATGGTTTTTCCACCAGAGGTCTTATGTTACCACCACTTTTTAACTCAGAGTGATGCCCTTGCTCTGACTGCTCTTCTGCTCAAATAAAAAGTAGCTTTGCAGTCACGTTGAGGAAAAAAAAAAAACCTTTCACTGAAATGAGGAGCGTTCTCGTAAGGTCACCGAATCACAGGAGCACGGCCTCGCCTGAACGGGCTCTGTGAGGATTTTGGAGTCACAGACAATATTCATTTTGACAAGTGCTGCTGTCCCACGAGTAACACCTCATGATAAAGTAACTAAGCAGATTTGCTGTGTGCCTGACTGTGCTGTCCTGCAGACTGTGTGAAAAGCCTGTATGTGGCATGTGCTCCCTGATGGGGCCGAGCGGGAAGGCTCTGGATTCACCATGAATTTATGTTCACACACATGATCGGCGTCAGGAGCACAGCCAGGATCCTATAGCTGCCGATCCCGCTAACGCCGCCTTTGTTGTCAGAAAGCGGATAAATGTTTATTGTTGTTCCTCTCCGTTTCGTTTGATACCGTTAATCATGGAGACGTTAAAGTGGGTCGCTGACGTACAAGGCATGTTGGAGCACGCACACACACACACACACACACACACACACACACACACACACACACACACACATCGCACCTCTTCCTGAACCCCTCAGACGGACTGAACCTGTGAAATCTGCCGTGGTGTGAAAGATTTTCTATATCGTCGGTTGAAGTGATGGTGAGAGTTTTCCCAGAATGTTTGTATCAATAAAACCACTGTAAAATGTCAAACTGAAAAATAAATTATATCAAACAAACATTTTTCTCAGTTTAGAGAATTTTTTATCCAAATCTGACATGTCCTGATTGTGCCTCACTGTGGTTTATTTATAATGAAACTAACTCCTATTGTGTCTATTCACAAGTTTATTACACTTGTGGTGTCTCCATCAACATTGTAGGTAGGGGTGGGTGATATGGCAAAAATAGAATATCACAATTTTTTAATTATATAATCACGATTTTGATTTTATCACGGTGAAAAAAAATATAACTTAAATTACAAACTAAAGAAGAGAAACATTGAATAAATAAACTAATTCGTTCAAATTAGGGATAATCAACACAGTTCTAACTTAAATTGCAAACTGACACTTGAAATTATAAAAATGCAATGAAACTCCTGAGTAAAACAATTACAAAAGTCACAGTAAAGTTTTTCAAGTAACTTCAATCAAAATAAATCAAAATTGTAAACATATTTAAGAGTAATTATACACATTTTAAGTCTTGACTTGTCTAATAAAGTAAAAGAAAACAGAGCACACATGAACTTTAGTTTAAAAAAATATGACATTGAACAAATAGAATAAAATAATATAAAATTTTAAAAAATGAAAACTAACATGCAGCTGCAAATACAGTGCAACATAGGGCAACTCGAATCCAAAACTTTTAGCATTTTATTAAACCCCACTTCTTCTACTGTTTGTATTGGACATAAAACTTTCACCAGTTGAATGCCACTGCAGCCGTTATTAGCCTGAATATTAGAAATCAGCTGGAAGAATATTAGAATATTAGCCTGTTAGCCTGTTAGCCTGTTCCACTGTTTGCTGCCTCACTCGCAGGGAGTGAGTTTTGTAAATGCTTCTGTTACCGTGTGCTGCTTGGGAGAACTAGCACCGACTGCTGCTGGTGCAGCTGCAGCTTTTTAGCTTAGCTTACAGTTTAGGATGCCTTCTCTTCAGATGATTGAACAAGTTCATTGTGTTGCCATCACTTGCCTTGACGCTCTCCTTGTGCACTTTGCATAGGATATTTCTTTGGTCTTGATCGTCTGGTGTGAAGTCAAACCATTTCCATATGATGGACGATAAGTTTCTTTTTGGAACAAAATCCTCGCTTTCACTTTCAACCACGGCCGCCGCCATGTCTTACGCTTGTTGTGTGAAAAGAAGGGGGGTGGGGGCTATCACCATCAATCACTCTGATTGGTTTAAGGTCACATGTGTGTCATTCACAAAAAAGCGGTAGCTTCCCTTCCCAGACAGCGGCAGAAATACAGCAGAAGTGCTGTGGGTCGTGATAAAACAATCTCTCAAAAATGACAGACCGTCAGACGTGTAGATCGTGAGACGGTCTTATATCATCATAGCGCCCGGCCCTAATTGTAGATGTAAACAATTTGCCTCCCACACCAAAAAACAATAAAAAATCAAAATAAATGAATCTATTTCTTACATTCAGTGTATATGGACCTTGTCATACTATATGGTGACACTATAAAAAAAAAATGGTAGTCTGTCAAGAGAGTTTGAAATATGAATTGCTGTATTAATAATTTAACACTACTTAAAATCTCTAAGTTAACATCTCTACTCAAGGAGCTCTGCCAATTCCTGACACATGATTTTTTTTTTCAGAGACTATATAATTACATGTGTCTGAATATGTTTTAAAAAAGAAAAATCAGTGTTGATTTTTCGGCTGAGAGTGATGTTTACCTCTCTTCCTCAGGCTGTGTTTGGCAAACCAGTTGTATCACACAGGATGGAGGGAGAAAACGTGTACGCTAATGCCTGAGAGGCAAAACTCAGGGCCCAGAAAACAACCAAGATGATTGTTTTTTATAAATTCAGAGCTTCACACATTTGGATCATGACAGCTGGATGAGAGGGATTTGGAAATTGCCCCCTTAGCAGCGACTGTAAAATATTTTTCTGCCTTCATTGTGCTCTGTCATTTTCCTCGTCATCATTTTCAAAATCGTCGCGCACCTGTTGTAACTGAGGAATAAATAAAGCAATTTCTGATTCTGATTAGATAAATTACACCACGATTGTCGAGATTTTACAGCTTCATCACATTTAACTAATTCTGAAGAGGCTGCAAGTTCATCCGAAAGGACAAAGTTTGCAAAAGCCGCCGAGCATGAGGTTACCACGAAGAGTGTGAGAGGCTTTTTGCACCCTTTTTTTTTTTGTTGTGAACACAACCTCAGAGTCTGAAAACACAAAACCAGGTCACATAGACACTTTAAATGGAGGGGTGGCGGTGGGGGTTGGTTGGTGAGAGTAGGGGCTTTGATCAGTTTTCCCCTTCTGACCAAACCTGAAGGGTAATGCTGATGTTATCCAGGTTTGGATGCACTGTGTGGAAAAGGAAGGTGACTAAAGTGGTGGAAGAGCAGCAGCAGCCGGCAACCGAGCGGGGGGAAGAAGTGACCTGAACTTTAACAGGATGGAGCCAATTCCCCGAGGAGTAAACATTCAGTAAAAGCTGAGCAGCCCATATCTGTGGAGTAAATGGGCAGCAGAGTGGAGCATGTTCCTCCCTCACAGGGCCGAGGTACACTGCCAGGAGATCTGAACTTCTAATTCCTTTTCGCTGTTGCTTGACTCATCATGGAGGGTGCTGGTAACTTTATTTTTTTTGCCAGAATATGAAACCATTCTGGTAAAATATCCATTATCAAGATAAGAATTGTCACTGGATCATCACATTAATATGAGAATGTAGAAAGCGCTCCAGCTCTGGCGCACAGGTTCAGTCCAAATTGGAATGAAACACTGTCAAAGCTGCTTAATATCACTTGTGTGTTGCAGCTAGAGGCTATTTACTGGTAAGTCGTGCGCTCGGCTATATATTTATAGTTTACCCTTCCCGATATGTTTCAAATTTGCTCCACCGAAGCTGAAATAAACTTTTTATTGAGAAACTTGATCCAATATTAAACCCCTCTCTTAGGTGTATGCTGGGGAACAGCCCTATTGTTGCTGCTGTTGTTATCTGACACATGTTTGAGGTATTGCCTGGTGCTCATTCTTCAAAAGAGTGTGATATAAAGCTATACACCTCTTGATAATTGCAATCCTCTCAGGGAAGCTGAGGGCAGCCATCTGTGAATGAATGAAGAAATAATGGCGTGGTTAAGAGGTGCTTGGGGGGAGCCAAACACATTTATTTGTGTGAAGTGCCGTGTTTTGAAACTCACAAATGAATCCGGGGCCTTTCTTATGCATGTCTCTATTTGAAATGCTGGTACAGAGGTGAAGCTGTTGTTTTGTTTCGTGCAAAAAAAAAGGGAAAAAAAAGTGGTTCATCTCTTTTAAATACAGCCTGTAAAACAAGTAGGTTTTAATTAGGGCTGCAACAATTACTCAACATAATCGATTACGTCGATTATAAAAATTTATCGACACGGAAATTCAAGAATCGAAGCGTCGAAGTATTGTTTTTGTCATTGGTAAAATCAAATATCAGCCAGAAAAAAAGTCATCTGTACTTGCAGTTCCCTACAGGAACTGGTGGGGGCAGTATCGCTCCCACTGTTAACGTTACTCACAGAAACAGACAGGAAGAAGAAGAAGCACAACAGATACTTATAAATAAACACTTTTCCACCAAACAGGTTCCAAGGCCAGGTTCTGACTTAGCCCCAGTTTGTTGTGTTTCCACTCCCGCGATAACCGGCCCCAGCTGCTAAAACAGGGGCCACCTCTGGCCCCACTTCTTTGCTGGGCCAGACTTAGCACAGATTAAGCAGCAACTACACCAGGGGCTGGGGGAGCGACGGTGGAAACACAGCTAGCGATAGTAGAAGAATAAAGTAATGATAATACTGTTTTGACTCTGGATCTCAGTGTAGACTGTAAAACCAGGACCAGGAACAGCACTTGTATGCACACGATGAGCTCCTCCATTTAAGCATTATTACAGTGAGGGTGCGCTTCGCCGTCATATGTGACCAGGAAGGACAACGTAATTTCCCAAAACTGAATAAATACTGAATAACTTGTTAACTCAATCATGTTGTAACTAGAATATCCACTGAAAAAAAATATTTTTTTCATGGACTGATAGTAACAGGGTAACAGTAGTTTTTTAACAGCAGCTAGCTTGCTAGCGGCTGGTTGTTGTGAACCAGCTACCTATGCAGTGACGTACTGACCTGTTGCAGTGACGCGGCCCCAACTTGGCTTCTTGCCAGTGGAAAAGCAAAGCGGTTCATAGGAGAAACGGGATCTGAACCAACTAACCACCAGGACTAGAACCAGCCTGGAACTAGCACTCGTTCTAGTTTGGTGGAAAAGGGGTAAGTGACAGGCAGCAGAGCCAACCAATAAAGAGGGAAGACACGAAACAGTACGGCTTTTTGGTTTTTATGTTTTTTTGGGAAAATGTTGAATAGTATGTTGGCCCTGCTGAAGGTAAATGTGAGTACGAAAAAAACGGATGGACAGTCAACCAACACAAAGTATTACGCACACTCTGCAGGAAGGAGTTTTCACCGAAGCACTTCCAGTTAAAAATACGACATTAACGGGAAGCTTACGATAGTCAGGGATTCTGCTAGCACTTAAGCTAACCCATCGCCCAGCTTGCGACAAACCACCCTCATGCAAATTTTTATCGTTTGGCAGCACTATTCATTATTGCACTTTAACATGCATTTCTTATCCAATTATTCGATTAATCAATGGAGTAATCAATAGCTTATTCGATGACTAAAATACTCGTTAGCGGCAGCCCTAGATTTAATGATGAAACTATCCACACTCAGGATGCAGGATGCAGCTTGTCTCTGGAGGAGAGTTTCCACCTGCCGTCTATGTGACAATCTGACAGCGTCATTCCCACCTTAT
>OOFC01020211.1:9060-26160 GCA_900323345.1 Pseudochromis fuscus
GGGGGGGGGGCTGAGAGGCTGGCTCGTGTGTTCCTTCTGTTCTGTGTCTGTGTTTACCCTTGAGGGGTGTCAATAGGATATGGCTACCACATTGTGCATGATGTTCCCCATGTTGCAGCACGGTGTGGCTCCTTCCATTTTCCCTGCTTTGCTGGTTATTGTATCATCAATTTTACATGCTGTAAAATCCAGTAATGACTCATCACTTATTTGTGCAGCCGAATCCTCCGCTCGGCTCGAATTCATTTCAACCCAACAACCCCACGCTTTGTTGTTTGTGTGAAACTGCAGATTAATGTGTATAAGCATATTAGAGAAATTAATTTTCACCCTACCCTGTGTAGATATTTTAGCCCGTATTTTATTTTAACAACTGCTTCTTGTTCTCCCTCAGGAGATTTTGACAGTCCACTTGCCTTGCAGCTGTGCAGTGGTCCACATCAAAGTGGCTTTGCTAAAGACTGACAGTCTCAAGTAGGACTTCTGTGCCACCTCAATTTTTGCGCAGACTAAACTGGTTCCTGGTCTAATCTTGCTGGATCATGTTATGTTTTCTTTCAATAATTTTATGTAATGGTATTTTTTTTTTGTTGCCCCAAAGCCAAGACCCTAAGCTCCATATCCTTTCAGGTTCTGGTCTGCTGGCTACAAGAAATCCTGTAGCTCTGTTTATCTTTCACCAACCTGAAACGGCATGGAGTGATTAATACCCAGATCTGGTCAAGTGGCTTGTGAGTTTTGGCACCTATTGTAGATTTGGACACAAAGGAGAGTACTGCTCCATGATTAGTTCAATATAAATATGTAGAGTTGGACACTGTGAGATTAAATCGTTAATCAGAGGTTAAGACGCTGCCAGTGAATAATCTTTGTGTTTCTGTAGATAAATCTGAAAGACAGTGCTGGATACTTCCCTCCAAATTCTCTTGACAAAGATTAAAACATAGTAATAAGTCACAATGATTGCAGCATTTGTCTTGTGTGGTAATTCATATAAATTTGAGGGTATCTTAAACATTTTTCTTCTTACTGGATCTGCTGTTTGAAATTCAACAGTGTACGTTGTCTGATGGCTTAGCTCCAGGTGGCACTGACCCTAGGTCATCATGCACTTGCATGCCACACCGTGCTGACAAGCTATGCCAAAGCCTGGACATGCAGGCGGGCGGGCGGGCAGACAGGCAGACTCTACTGTCTGGCACAGACGGGGCTCAGAGACAGACGGCTGAGCCATATTTGATGACTCCCTGAGCTCATCTATCAATCGCCACCTTTCCCAACGCTCAAGGCTCTTTGGAGATGCCACAGATACCGCACTCTGACGTCAGCACTGACAAACTGAAGGGGAAGATGGGAAATGGCTACTCACTTGTTTATGGTCTGGTGCCCTCAAAGCGGACGAGGCCTCTGACCTGAGAGAGCACTCATCAGAAGTGTGAGGCGGGCAGCAGAACAACACTTGAGACTAAAATAGTAACGTAGGGGGAAACATGAGATTTCTAACCATCTGTTGTGATGCTTAAATCCCAAAGAGATGGTGGTGAAAGAAATCTTAACAATACTATTTGCAGTATCTGGATTGTAATGCACACTGAAGAAGTTGTGTCTGCATTGTAATCTGTCAGTCCACACTGTTTGAGGCACAAACGGAGAATTAAATAGAGAGTTTCTGCACTTGCTGAGAGTTACTGGGAGCAGCCGGCACGCTACAGTCACTGCTCCAAAGACAATTTAGGGAACGAAATGCAACCTTTACATTGTGTGTGGAGTGTTGGTGAGGTGGCAGTGTGAGTGGGATTAGTTTCCAGCTGTCTTTAAACCCTAAAAAAACTCAGCTCTGCACACCAGGTAATTTCAATAAACACCAATTTCAAATTTGTACCTTGATAACTGTGTAGGATAAACCTACTACGCTCATTCTGAATTGTTCTCGCTGGTGCACGTAATATATAATTTCTCCAAAATGGCCTTAAAAAAGCAAACTTGTATGAAATATCTCCATCAAGAAATGCCAAGAGACATAAGTGTCACTGGTTTTACAGAAGATGAAGTGTTATTTAGCTTTTTGCCCGAAACCAAAATAAAACGTTTGCCTTCTTTGAGCATATTTTTCTTTTGTGTATGTGGTATAAACCTTGGCCTACGATATATACTTTGCAAATCTTGTGGAGCTAGTTCATGTGCTGCGACTCGTGGCTGCACAAACTTCTCAGCAGCACCGGTCCAACATTTTCCCCTCCGTCCTGTTCCTTGCTCACTCTTAAGTTACAAGCACCATCAGGCCAAGACACACTCTTGTACCATGGGATTGATGGGTGCCAATGGCTACCCCTTCTTCTGGGAAACATTTCTTTGAATGAAGGCTTGTGGTGAAATGTTTACAATGTGGGAACTATTAGCAACCTTCGGGGAGAAACAACCCAGCGTGGTGTAATCAATACTTCTTTTGTTTGTCAAACCCACACACTCAAACCCCAGAGTCTTCAGCGCCGGGGATATATGGCCGATGGTAAATTTTGCAGTGGGGCAGCTGCTTTGTGTATCCGATGCAGTGAAGTGTAATACTAGAGTTTTAAGAAGATGTAAATGGGCTTAGTGATGGTGTCTAGCTTAGCGCTGAGAAGAGGGCTGTAACACTGGAATGCACTAATCAGGTTCTTGTTACTATCACCGAGCAAACCGGAAAGACTAACCTGAAAGACAGTCCGTTATAAAGCCTCTAGGTCTACAACTGTGATGGTGATGGAGAGTATGATCCCCTGAGGCTGACTTTGTGTAAATCCATCCTCTGCAACAGATGCCAGCAGGGAATATAAGTGATAATAGGAGAGATCAGTGAAAAAAACCTGTTGTGCAGAATGCATCGGTACTCAAGTTGAGTGCTGGTATTTCTGTATCCATCCCCATTTACAACAGCTGTACATGTGTACAACATGCTCATTTCCGTGTGGGGATATATGCATTTAAGTCACATGGTAAAGACCCACAAAAACCCTGGATACAATCAAGTGAACTGGGTCATTCAGCAGCACCTGCTATAGGAATCTGAGGATCAACACTCACGCTAGCAGCTGATTCCTTTTTTTCTTTTCTCAAATCCCAAACGCATTGGGATGATTGATGAGCTGAACACATGCAGAGTAACTGTTTATCTCAGGCATCATTTCGCGCCTCCTCGAAATGAGTCTCCCATGCACCTTTGTTGTGTTTTGCTTGAAGCTTACACTCAACTGCTAACAGTCCAACAGGGCAGGCATGCTCGGTAAAAACTGCCGTGCACCTGTTCCCACTTTGGCTCTCTCCAAAGTCCACAACACTTGGGCTTAATGCCGGATCTGTTTTGCCAGTGGAGCTCCTGTAGTTTTCTGTTTTGCCAGTCAAATACCCCTCAGCGATGTAGACGTTTTCATCTCCTACTGGAAAAAAAACAACCTCCAGGACCAGTGGCAAGATATCCAAATTCCTCACATTCAGTTTCATACGTTTAATTAAAAAGCAACCTTTTTTTTTTTTTTTTCTGCGAGGATTAGAAATTAGCCCAAAGGTGTTTCAAGCAGCAATTTAATGGAAAACTACAGAGAGTGGTTTTCAGGTGGCTTCAAAGGAGGCAGATGGGTCATTTTTAATGAGGGTTGTCATTGATTTGCTCTTAACAGGAAGGTTACCTGTCTAGTTAGAGTGGTATACTCATACAGAACAGATTTTTATATATTCATTTACTTTCCATAAAGTCATTATGGCAAGGTCAAAAAGCACCCATGTGTATACTAGAGTTCTGAGTTGTTAAATATTAAAAGACAGACGGTTTAACCACAACCCTTTCTTCACAGTTGTTTTTTTTACACCTTGAAAATTTGCAATTATTCCTCCTAATTATGCATCTTGAGTCACTAACCTTTGTAAATGATGCGTATTAAACCTCCTAAAAGGTTTGGAGAGGCTGTTATTAAGTTTTCAGAAGGGGGAGGGCATTGCTGATGTCTGCCAACTAGGCGTGGACAGCTGTGAACATGAGAGCCATAACAGTAGCTGCGGACTTTTCCTTTTTTAGCAAACCGACTTTTTGATGCTCGAGTCGTGCGTGAGGAGAGAGTATGAATTACAGCCAATATTCATTACATTTCACTTGATCATTGGGTCGTCCAAGTGAAGCTGTGATCTGATTATATTGGCTGCTAACCTGTCAAGTATGTCAAAGTAATGCTGTGCAGAACATATATAGATTTAATATAGGAAGCAATGAGGATGTAAAATATATTTAACCTGGAGATATTTAGTCTGCAGTATTCTGTAAATGCATTTTTTATGATGTGTTTTCATCTGATTTTATATGAGTTGAAAACCTTGAGATGATTGTCAGATAACATCAGTAAAGTTAAATATTGAATAGAGGCAGGTTTAGGTCATTTCTCGACTTATTTTCACTGCAGAAAATTGTGATTCCTCGAATACAACCATCTCCCAGTGCAACTTCCTCATGGGTGCTTATATTTGCATTCATACCGTCTGTCATTTACTTAACATTCTGCTCTAATAATTGAAAACCGACTCTGGATCTGAACTGTGCACTGCTGCCAAATCAATCTACGGGCAGTTTACAACACCTTGCAGCTGTTGACAGTTGGTTGGCGCATGTGCGACTTGTGATTTAAAAGGACAAAGCACATGTGATTAATCACCAAATAAAAAAAGACGTCTGCTCGTTTACCACTTCGCTCAAGAAAAAACATACGTCACTGTATATCATTAAGTTTACGAAAGAATGCTGTCAGCTGAAGCACAGAAATACAGGCTCCTTATTCTGGTCCAACCTGGAGATCTTACCTTGAAACCCTGTGTTACGCAAATATTGATATTTCAGGAACGTTTTTCCCTAAGGGAGCTCTAAGCACATCGTAAACAAGGTCAGATTAATCTAGCCAGTTAGGTACCAACAAAGCTTCAGCGTTTCGTCATTATGACATAACATCGACGCCGATGGCATTAGTCAGTCCTGTCCATAAACACTAACGGACAAAGCTACGCTCAGAGTCTCGCACCGACTTCCTGTTGTGCTTGGATTTAAAGTTGTATACCAAAGGCTGCTGGAGAGAAAGCACTGGCTGTGTGTGACTGCATTGCACCGTTGAATACCTACACCCTTTCTCAGAGCACTACCTCATACTGTACAGTGCTGCCAGCCCAGTGCTGATCCTGTACAGCACAGACAGTACAGCTGCTTCATTTCTTTATCTGGCCAATCAGCTGAAACACAAGCAAACTGATGTGGGTTTTAAAAAGAAATCAATGACAGGAAATGGTTCTCCTACCTTAGCATAAAGACTTGAAATAGTACACTAATCCAGATGCATGTTTATTAGTGAGTTTTAGAGGTGCAGAATAGGCATATTTCACAAAACATAAACTTATTGCTTTATGTTGTGTGTACCAGCTCTTAGTCTGAATGTTGATGAAAATACTTCACTAATACACTTGTGTTCACATCGTGGGGACATTTCTATTTTCTGCACCTGAAAGAAAACCTGAGTGTGGATGAGAGTCTGGTAATGACTAAACCATCGGAGCTGGATCAGCAGTGCCTCGTAGCTCACGCTGCCACCTCTTCTTCGAAGCCAAGAAAGAAAACCCAGCGTAAGTCGACAGTGTTTCATCATTGAAGATTGATGGTGAGAGTAACCTGTTTATCCTAATGTAACGTCTAAGGACTTTCCAAGCTAGTTACAGAGAGACAAAGCGAGTGCTGCTGAGAAGTGTGCAGGTCAAACTTGACGTTATGTCGTGATGATGATCTGAGTTTCTTGATTTGATTTCTTTTTCTTTACTAGTTTGCCTTTTGGGATCTGTGTGGCATTTTAACACACACAGACAGTCGTGTTAAGGTCGGGCACCAGCCTGTAAGGTTAGAAATAGTGCCCCAGGGACAGCACCGAGTTAGAACTTGGCGATGATCGGATGGAGCTCAGGTTACTACCAGCTGCCCACCCAGATTTTGCTGGCAGGTTAAAGTGTCCAAAACCAAATCCCTGCCAACAGTGAGCTCAAGCCCAAGCCCTGAGGAGTGTATTGTGTCTCTGGCATAACCCGATGTTCAGCTGCAGCAAAAGGCTTGACAGAGGGCTAAGCATTGATACTGTGCCTAGGTTAGGAAAGCCACAAATCAAAGGTACTCCGCCCATGGAAAGAGATGCCCCATAAAATGCTGGAAAATGCGTGCATGCAAAAATCAAATATAAACCATGATGTCGAGTGTTTTGAATTGAACACATCTTTAAAGACACACAGGGGATTTCTGAACATGTAAGTTATTTCTCTCACTCTGTACAGTACAACTTGTACAGTATGTGCTGTGTTGATGTGCTGAGTTTTTACCAAACAATGCTGCTGCCACAAAATATGTGTAGGGAGTTTTATTGTTCATGGAGAGTAATGGAGTTGCCAAGCTAATACTCGCTCTCCCATCACACTGATGTATTGACCCTGGGTTTGTGAAATCTAATAACTTTTGTGAGAAATAAGCTTGATGGCCCAAGAAGCAAACCTTTTGTGATTTTGGAGTTCCTGGTTGAGTCTTCTATTGGCTCGCAGTTAATAGAGCTTGAAATTAAACAGCACAACTGCAAGTGAACTGTTTCATGATCTTTTGCCTCATTCTGCCATCCTCACTTTTCTCGGTCGCCTCCACATCACACAGCTTTTCTTCCATAACCACTTGTCTCTGTTGTTAATTCCACTAATTTTAATCAGAGATAATCAAGCAGAGTTTTACTTGGTTTTGATTCTGGTCACTGGCCTTATGATTGCCCTCTTGTCGGGCATTGCTCGGTTTGTTTATTTTTAGAGTCATGGCAACAAGTTGAGGCTCGAGGTCCGGTGGGGGTGTGTGCCGGGTGAACTTCTGAAGCACCAATGGCCGCTCCATGAAAGGCCAACATTGTCAGCATCCTAAAGATCCTCTTTGTGTGTGGATGTGTTTGATGGGGGCCTTGTCATTTTCATGAGACAGCATGTTTGACTCACGATGGGAGGCCTTTGTAAGGGCCTTTCACTACAAACGGCAGTTTGCTCCAGTGCCAGCTCTTCTGCCTCTTATGGGGCTCAGTGCAGTCAACTCATATGATGAGCTGCTTTAATTGTGCTGTTTTTAACCATGGTTTGCAATACCAGTGTGTTGGTCAGTTGCTTTATCAGACCACCACTATCTTAAGAAATGTTGAAATATTAAATAAACTGGAAGTACACTTTGTTCAAGCATCACAGATCAAATCCTGTTCGTTTTGGTGATCCTCTGACTTTTCTTTTTGAAAAAAATCTAATTTTTCTGAGATTTTTGAGTAACTTAACCTTTTAAACTTGTCTCTGGTATTTTGTATAGTTGACATTTCAAAATAAGAGCTCAAGGCTTAAGGGGTTAAATGAAATACTTGTCTTCTAGCATCAGTGAGATTCACATATTTGACTCTAAGTGAAATGTTTATAGCGGTTGGATGAAATACTTACTGGGTTTTGAAGCTGGTTACATTGATGAAGTCAGCACCAGCCACAGCAAAGGCAAAAATCCTAACAGACAAGAAACTAAGATGGTAAACACTAAACTTTTCACTGTGAACACATTAGTATGCCGTTGTTAGCATTTAGCTCAAAGCACCACTGTCTTGAAGTCCCAAACCAGCCTCCCACAGTTACTAATGTGACTGTAAAGTTAATGCCCTTCATAAAGATGGCTATTCTTCCTGAAACTCTTTTCCAACAATCCCTGTGAGATGTCTGTGTGAATCTTTACTTTTCAACTCCACCTTCCCCTGTTATTACACTACAATGGTTGATTGTAGTGTGAGCAGGCTGAATTTAAATTAGACATAGGCACTGCCATAGAGCCGTATTGTCAGATTGAAAGATAATCCAACCCCTTAAAGAGGTGTCACAACCATTGTTAGACAGTGTGTCTCAAATCCTGTCATCTGGAGATGCTGAGAGCAAACAAGTGGCCGCTGTGGGATTAAGGGTCCGCTTGAATCACTTGAAACTTCGGTGGAGTTATTTGTGTCTGCCCTGATCCACTGTATTTGCAGCTCGGAGTATCAAGTGTTGTGTGCGCATGTGTGTGCGAGGCATGGATTTAACAGGGAAGTTGAGATTTGGTGTGTGTCTTTGCGAGAGGGAGCTGGTCGCTGTTGAGGTACGAGAGCAGCTGGTAACTCCACGCTCTGGTTGAAATGTCTGGCGCTGAACCGAGAGTCGGGAATCCAGCTATTCATTTCCAGTGAGGGGGGAAAAAAACCAAAAAAACACAGCTAGGTCAATATCTGCCATCACGGCGACCACTACGCTCTTTTTGGCCCGCGGCTCTCAGAAGAGCTTTGGACCGTCGAGTCTGGCAGTGCAGTATTTTGTGTTGAGACTAAGGCCGCTCAAAGACGGGCCTGTGAGCCAAATTTGGCTCTTAACAGAAGTTTTTGTTGGCACTTGACTGAGTAAAAAAAAAAAAAGATATAGTTTTCTTTATTTGGTCCAGTTAAATGTAATTTAGCAATATCTGAGGTGTGTTTGGATTTCCTCAGGCATATTAACATGCATTTCAGAGACTAAGCAAAATATTCTTACTTTTGCTTCTGATTTTCAATGACTGAAGGAGGTCCAGGCTCATTGCCAATATCAAAATATTAGATATAAAGCCTGGGCATCTCTGGTATAAACCGGCATGACACTGTTGCTTTCTTTTATGAATTATCTGATTGGACAAGTGGACACTTTTGTTGGCGTTGGATTTAAAGTCGAAGCATTTAACCCATGCAGTGGGAAAAGAAAAGTTGTGAAAGTCGACCATAGTTAGAGCAGGCTGCATCCGCTGAAGAGCAGTATTGAACCTGTGTGTGATGCACAGGCAGCCACATTAATCTCCATGATCTGCAGGAGTCTGTCAGTGCAAGGCATGCTGTGATTAATGGTAAGGAAATTAGCCCCTGTTTGAGTGAGTACACTAAAATTGCCTGATCGACTCAGGGTAGCGCAGAAGGCCATTAACTAGTTTGTCTTGTGTCACACAGCAAATGAGGCAATTAATGGAAGAGCCACATTACTTGTTCAATGGGAATCTACCCAAAATAAAACAGTTCACTCCCTGCAGCACATTTCTCAAGACTCTGCGACTGTTTGGACCAGGAGGTGGTGTCAAGTGGGATCATACATCTTGTTTCATTTGGATTTCTGTATTTTTTTTTGCTTGAAGAGCCTCATCCCCACTTAGTACAGCCACAGAGCGCTCTCCATCCTTTGTTCACCGAAGACATTCGGGTTCATTTTAAAAGGAAAATACAACAACAAACCTTCCACCACTTCCCGTCATCGCCCCTCAGGCCAAGTGTGCGATTGACTGACACGCTTTTCAGTTCCCGGCCTCTCAAAGCTGTCAACGTCAGACCTCAACTGCCAGTTGCTTATACCACAGGGCCCGCTTGTAAGCACATTTCTTCCTCTGACCACAAGCATTACCTTTCTTTTCTGACCCTCTTTTGTTGCCTAAACTGCTGCTCATATGTGGCTCAGGGGGATCATCCCAGAACCTTTTAAATCTGACACTGAAGCAGTTGTTTCAGAGGATCCCTTCCCTTCAAAAAAAAAATCACTGCCACCACACAAGAAATGCCAGACGTAAAAATCCCCTCCCCGGTGCCCATTCTTGCACTAACCACCTCACACTGGATCTGTAGCAGTTACCCAAACTCACAGGCTATTACTCACAAGTGTCACAACTGAGCCCAGGTCACAAACATGTGTCAACCGAGCATGACACTCTGCCCGGCATCAGGATACCAGAGCTCCTGATCTTTTTCATCACCGCCACTGCTGACACTAACGACTACGAGTCCTCAAGAGAACTGCAGAGTTTGATTTATGACGAAGTGATTCTGTTACACAGACTATGTTTGCAGCATGTATTTACTCTTCAAGTGCTGTTGCTGGATCTACATCAGAGGGTAAAGCATTGGAATAGATCTGGGAGGATGCTTCGCGGGCTGAGTCAGCCAGTATTTACACCTGTTATTTAGTGCCATATTAAATTCTTAATCCTCTGTACCATCATTATACAACATACCAAAATAAATCCGTGGATAGCTTGTTGATCCTGTTGCCCGAAGGACAAATACCAATACTGATAGAAAGATTCATATATAGATATAAATTAGGTCACCCAGAGATCTATTTTTTTTTATTAAATTATCAGAATATAAGTGAAAGTATTTTTTCTCTTTCACAACAGTGCTTTTTTATTTTTATTACTGCCATAGCAGCACCTTTCACTTGTGACATGCAGCAGGCAGATGGTGAGAGTACAGTCAGGGTTCCCATGTGCCAGTCCTGATGTTATTATCCCAGCGACAGACAAGGGGGATATACCACATTTTATGATTTAGGTGCCATGTCTGAACCAACAGCTGACCCGGCGCTCCTGTTTAGTATGTGGTGTGAACACACGTCTGCAGCACCGACAGCTTCAACCATATATCTGTGAATGACAGATCAAAACAAAGACAGCTCTTTACTAGCTTCACTTATGCTAGATGAGTTGCTGTTCTTCTTTGTCTTTAGTTGATTTTGTGATGTTGACGTGTTATTCACGATCAAGTATAAATTAGTTTTGTCTGATGAAAAATTGGATTTTCGACTTTGATAACAGACTAGTCAGACGAAAACAAACCAAACTCGACTTGAAAATCATTCAGTGAAGAGTTTCTTTAAATTGTACCTGCTACATGTCTTTTAAATAAACTGTCTTTTTGAGGTCACCCATAAGAACTTGAATAAATACTGCTGTCTGTGCCAGAAAAACCAATACATCAAAAAGGAAAGTCACTTGCAATCTTTTCACAACCACACACACACACACGTACATCATCCAATTTTCTCAGCTGGTGTACCTACGGAGAGCACAGTATTTCCCCTTTAT
This sequence comes from Pseudochromis fuscus, assembly GCA_900323345.1. NCBI lineage: Eukaryota > Metazoa > Chordata > Actinopteri > Pseudochromidae > Pseudochromis > Pseudochromis fuscus. The sequence continues at coordinate 20,006 of OOFC01020211.1, forward strand.
ATTTCTCAATATGTTCTGAAAAGCACAGCGTGACTTCATTTCATTTTGTTTGGAAACTGAAATGTTTACAGCTGAGAGACTTTTCGGCTATTTATTTCTTTAAAAAAATAAATAACGCCGGCTGACAAGAAGCCGCAAGTTTCTTTGAATCTCAGGAGTGGAAATAACTTGTCAGGACTGTTACACTTTTTTCTTTTGAAGTTCAATTATTCATAGCCATTAAATTTCATGCTGCTTATTAGGGACTACTACATTTTCAGCGGCTGTTGCCCTTTATGAACTGCATAAAGTAGCTGGGTTTATTTCATGGCTTGAGGAAGTTTCAGGTTCTTTCCAGTATCTTGGCAGGAGCGTTACAGTATATGTCTCTCTTCCTTCCTTTGTTACTGCCAGTTTTCTTACTGTGATGCTCTTTAGCCTTTTGAAGTAGCAGAAAGTAGACTGGAGTCAGTATCAGCCAAGTGTGTCCTCGAATGCCCCGTGCTCATGAAACAGTTTTCCACCAGAGTAGGTTGGAGTGTGTCTCCTTTGATTAATTGTGATGATTATGACATTACCGTATAAAAACTAAGAGAGTGTACCCTCAGGGAAGAGCATTATAATTTATATTATCAAGACACTTCGATTTATGCTGTCTATATGTCATTACTTTGAAGGGGTGCTTATTTTGTGACATATGCTCACTGGCATCTTCAAAGGGAGCTGCAGTAATGTAAATGGTCATTTCAACTATGCTGCAGCTTTATTACAGAGATGGGTCCAGCTTAGGACTGATATCCAGAGTACAATAGATGATTTAACCTGTTAACACCAGTGCCTCCTAATTTTCACCTGGACTTTTTATGCATATTTTGATTTCAAATTCAAATTTAACATGCAAAAATCTAACATTGATGTGCAGTTGTAGTGTTTTGTTCATTAAAACTCTAACATCAAAATCTATTTTTGTGTTTTTCTGCTATTCTTGTTTCATCGTCACTGTTACTACACTCGTATATAGTAAATCAGCTGTTTTGCCGGCTTCTCTGATACCCCTTTTCCACCAAATTAGAACGGGTGCTAGTTCTGGGCTGGTGCTAGTCCTGGTGGTTAGTTGGTTCAGATCCCGTTTCTCCTATGAACCGGTTTACTTTTCCACTGGCAAGGAGCCAAGTTGGGGCCGCGTCAACGTGAAAGGTCAGTACGTCGCTGCATAGATAGCCGATTCACAACAACTAGCCACTAACAAGCTAGCTGCTGTTAACAAACTACTGTTACCCTGTTACTATCAGTCCATGAAAAAATGATGTTTTTCAGCAGATATTCTAGTTACAACATGATTGAGTTAACAAAGCAGTGTTGCATTGCTACGTGCCGTATTTATTCAGTTTTGGGAAATCATGATGTCCTTCATAGTCACATATGACGGAGAAGTGCACCCTCGCTGTAATAATGCTTAAGTAAAGGAGCTGATCGTGTGCATACAAGTGCTGTTCCTGGTTTTACAAGTCCACACTGAGATCCAGAGACAAAACCGTATTTTCATTACTCTACTCTTCTACTATCGCTAGTTGTGTTTTCACCATCGCTCCCCCAGCTCCTGGCGTAGTCGCTGCTTAATCAGTGCTAAGTCTGGCCCAGCTAAGAAGTGAGACCAGAGGTGGTTTAGCAGCTGTGGCCGGTTCTCACAGCAGTGGAAACACAACAAACTGGGGCTAAGTCAGGAACTGGCCCAGAACTAGCCCTAGAACCCGTTCAGTGGAAAAGGGGTATGAGAGGCGCTAGTGAAATTACTGTAATGACACCATATTCATGGTAAAGTGCAATTGTAATTTTTCTGATTGTGCAAACCGTGACATAATTACGGTAATCCAAAGACGCATGTGCAGACCTGTCGCTGACAACAGGCTCAGAATTACAGGGTTAACAGACTTAGGTTATATATTGCAACAGAACTATAAAATAAAAGTAATTTATCTTACTATACTACCTGGCATCTATTAGAAATGTGATCAAAAATTATGTTTGGTTAATTTAAGCATGCAGAACACTGAGCATTTTCATTTATTTATAATTTTAGATGTATTGTTTTCTTTCTCACTGGAGCTTAAGATAAGTTTTATGAATTCAGGCTGGAAAACCAAAACATTCAATTTAAAAAGTACTGATTAATACAGAATGATTTATGTGATTTTAATGTTCTTGCAAGATGGCATTCATGAGTAATTTAGGTAGACGATTCTGAGTCATGAGATTAAATTTCTTCTATTACAAAGTATCACCTGCAATAAAAAAACATGTCATTTTCCACTGGGAGCTCATTTGTGAGGAGGAAGGAGGAGGCGGCAGACTTTCAATGATCGGCGTAAACTTTACTTTCTTATTAAACTAAAAAAAAAGTCTCTGCAGTGCTCTGTGATTAGAAGATGAATGAAGCAGATGTCCAAGGACTTTTGTAGTTATTTGTTTATTTTGACGAAATCAGAAAGCACTAGGGGTCACACAAGTGGATGCTTGACAGGCGCAGTGGAAACATAATAAACAGCAATTCTTTTCTTGTTGAAGCATTCCCAAGTGCAATTACCTTGCAAGTGTTTTTCACAACCTTGCAGGGGAATTACTTGAAAGGAAATGAAAATGTTGCCATTGTGAAAGATATTTTTGATACTGATTTAGTGCATTTTGAGCCTCGGCTGAACTGATCTGCAACAAGGAAGGAGCACGACTCATCCCCAACAACAACCAACATGGCAGCCAACATCTGGCGGCATCACTCCTCCACTGATGAGTAAAGTACTTTTAACCATGTGTTGCAGGGAAACCAGGATCTTGCAGCATCCCCTGATACAAAATGCACAAAAGCAGCTGGATGAAACTAGAGCTTGAAACTGTGATTATGTAAAATTGTAATTAACGTGACAACTGTGCACCACATAAAACGTTAATGTGTGATGAGTCATAGGAGCGTTTCAGTCTAAAGACAATAATGGAGAACGGATCACCTTATGGGCTTAAAAATGATAATTGGATGAAATGGAAAAGCGGATAAAAGGCTAAAACAAGAGATAATGTGGTTAGCATTGATTATTTTTTTTTATTTTTGGTAAATGTATAACTAAAAATGTACCATCCTTTGTGGCTGAAATACGTGCTCTTGATTCGGAAAGGTTAGAAACTTGGTGTATATTACATCCTGCTACAATACAAATTTCAAAATAAATCCCACTACACGGCTTTTAGGAGTTGCAGAAGTACTCTTTGGGAGTTGTGGTCAAAGAGACAACAATGGATGGTGTACTTTCTCACCCAGAACATTGAAGAAGATGATGCAGGTAACTCTATATGCAGCAATAAGGCACTTGCATAAAGAAAAACAAACAAAAAAACAATACAAACACGACTGAGTCTGAATAAAAGATATCAAATGAAGATGTCAAGTGGAGGTTACTGGAAAACAAACTCAATGCAAGCAACTCAATCTTCAAAGTGAGTCTTCCTGTGAGTGCTACAGCAGATTACACTCTAGTTAGTAACTGCTCGCAGTGCGACCATCACTTGCACATAAATTGCTAAGCTATCTGCTGTGTGCAGCATTGACATTGGTTAACCCTCATCTCTCCCAGTGTACTCGCAGTTTCACTTCCTGGAACATGTTTATGCTTTCTCCCTCCCCACTCATTACTCCTCCTGCACGCGCTTCCTGAGGTTTCTGCCTCATCCGAGATGCATGGGGCCTTTGTGTGCACCGTGCAGATGAAAGGTCCGCGGTGAAGCGGCAAACCGCGCCGAAACAAAAGGATTCTTTCTCTTGCGCTCACACATTGGAGCAATCTCAAAGACAGCTGTTCCCCTCCCGGGTGTCCCAAACTCTCTGACTTGATCTCTCCCTCGCTCTCCTTTGCTATCCCATCCACCCTGCTTGGGACTGATTTATGAAAATATCTAAAGGGAAATGAAAGGGCCCACCAAAGTGGTACAGAGAATAGGAGACACGTTTACTCCAGCCCCTCCTCCTGTTTACTCTGTCCTTAGCTGTTCAGATGCTCCATCCAGTTCAGATAACTGGAGATGCTCAAGTGATCCAACCACCACAGAGGATGCTCCACTGTCACAAGTCCTCCGGCTGATCAGGGCAGATGACTTTTCAGCGCCCACAAATTTTAACCCGTGGTGGGGCGGGGTCTGTGCGTAATGAAGGCATGTAAATCAAAGCAGTGTAGTCGAGCAGCAGCATGTGGGTTTGTGCTTAAAGGCAGAAGGCACTCCAATTACTGGCTCTGTCACCAAAGCATGATGAAAGTCCTCTCAGTGTGGAGAGCCAGTTGCTCAAACATGAGGCTGAGGCAGAGTCGAGATTTATTCGAGAGATAGAGGAAAGGATTTTCATTCATCAGTTTTTATTGTATGTTATCACTTTCTCAGTGCCTTCAGATGGAAAGGAGGCTGACAGCCGTGATCAAATCCAATCTGCGTGGTAGCTCTCTGCTGGAAAGTGTCATAATTAACTCCAGAGAGAGTCGTGAGGCTGTGCTAAAATCTGTGACTAAACTGAATTGCAATGAACTGCATAGGAATGAGTTTCCTACTTAATACATTCAAATGTCTTATGGGATGTCTGCATTTTCAGAAATTCTCACTGTGCCCGATTAAATTGGAGGACAAATTTAAGCATCTTAAAAAAACGTCATGAATTTGCATAGATCCAGTTTTTAACTCAGCGTCAGATGTTGTGCATCAAAGACGCTGCAGCACTTTAATGGCCACACAATCCAGCATGCGTTGTACAGTAGTGCTGCTTTTAAAACTTCTGCTCAGCAACTTTTTTTTTTTTTTGACATTTAATCAGTGTTTTCTGCATCAGCCAGATTCTTGGATCCCAGGCCTCACATGAGTAAGACAAATAACCGGGAAAAAATCAGGTCAAAGTCAGAGTTTGACCTGGCAGTTCACCACAAATCAGCTCTAAACTAAATGGAGATGGAGTGCAGAGCAACTTGCACCCTGGAGCTTGGAAAAGTGCTGCCTCCATAGCAAATCCAGAGCAGGGGCAGGTTTACTAGTCATAAACACGAGAAAATATTAGGAATCCAAACACGGGATTTATGGTACTTCTTAAAGGCATCTGGCACAGCTGAACTTTATGTGAAATGTGTAAACACTTATGTAAAGCATAAGTACCTCTGCAGTGAATTGGTCTAAAGTGCATTTTTTTTGTTTTGTTTTCATTATATTTGCCCACTGGCAATAACTCATTGAATCCAAAACCATACATCCAAACACAGGGTTGGAAAGAGCAGAAATGTGATCTCTTTCTTTAAAAGTTGAGATTAAATACCTGTATATCTTTCTTTACCCTTTGAAACCCCCCGGTGTCATGACTGAGTGCTGCAATCCTTACGCACACCACCGTTTAATGCTAAATACGGTTCACTGAAACCTACCATAAATACTCGCAGCGATTTATTGTAGAAAAGTTCAGGGAACCTTCAGAGAGCAGCTTTTACTCAGCGACTGTCTGAGCTGAGAGAGGGAGTCGACACTGTGGATGATAACCATGGATAAACCTAATTACACATTGATTGAAGTGACTCATTTATGTCAGTGAATACAGAACTAAGTGCTGAAGTAAGAGATGGATATCCTATATATGGAGAGGAGTAAAATATCGACTTGTATTTGGCATCGAATACTTTTTGATGACATCTCTATTCTGTGATTTCATGCATACAGACAGAACCAGTTTCAGCTCATTATTACAGTTGCTAAGGAGTTAATATTTTCTCCTGTGTTGGTTTGTTTGATTGTCTCTCTCTGTTAGCAACATTACATATCTTGAAGATATTGTTTTTGCTTTTCTTTCATTTTTTTTTTGAGATACATGTTATTAACTTTGCATTTTGCATTGGTTTCAGTTTGATTTTAATAAATTTGATATAAGGTCATCTTGTATGGTCTCCCCTCTTTGTCCAGCTGTGAGTCAGGTTGTGACAAATGGCATTTTGTAAGGATGGATGGATGGATGGATGGATGATGGATGGATGGATGGATGGATGGATGGATGGATGGATGGATGGATGGATGGATGGATGGATGGATGGATGGATGGATGGATGGATGGATGGATGGAGTAAAGAGGAGTAAGGTGGCAGCTCTGACCCTTGAACTTGAGGATGCCA
>OOFC01020221.1:1932-29605 GCA_900323345.1 Pseudochromis fuscus
TCATTGAACGCCTCACAGTTTTCCCACCACAGGAGGAAGGTTAGAGAACGCCTCACTGTTTACCTCCTACTTTGACTAATATAAACCATTCAAATATAAAAATGTTCAGTTATTTTAAGACATTTCAACTTGTTTTCAGCTTTTTTTTTTACTATTTCTAAGTTTTTCCACTATGTCCACTTTTTTTCAACTATTTCTATTTTTTTCTACTATTTCCCACCTTTGTTTTTAACTAGTTGTTTTTTAAAAAAAAATATTTTCAACTTTTTTCAACTGTTTCTACTTTTTTTCTATTCTCAACTTTTTTCAACTATTTCTGCTTTTTTAACTTTTTTTCAACAATTTCTACTTGTTTCTACTTTTCCCAACTTCTTTAAAGTATTTCTACTTTTTTCTACTATTTTCAACTTTTACCAACTATTTCTACTTTTTTCTACTTTTTCAACTATTTATACATTTTGTCATACAATTTTTAGCCTTTTTTTTCCAGCTTTCAGCATTCACACGCATTTTCTGCAGGAAATGGATTTTTCTAGTTGGTTCTTGCCATAATATGAATTTTAACAGTTGTCCAATAGGGCTTAACCTGACTTCTGCACAACACAACTGATGGTCCCAACACCATTGATAAAGCAAGAAATTCCACTAATTAACCCTGATAAGTCACAGCTGTGAAGTGGAAACCATTTCAGGTGACGATCTCTTGAAGTTCATGGAGATAATGCAAAGAGTTTGCAAAACAGTAATCAGAGCAAACGGTGGGTATTTTGAAGAAACTAGAATATAAAACATGTTTTCAGTTATTTCACCTTTTTTAGTTCAGTACATAACTCCATGTGTGTTCATTCATAGTTTTGATGCCTTCAGTGAAAATCTACAATGTAAATAAAATCAAGAATACAATAGTCATTAAAATAAAGAAAAAACATTGAATGAGAAGGTGTGTCCTATAGTGTATGTGTATGTATTTATGTTTAATTTTTTATTCCTTTAAAGCAGAGCGGGTTAATGTTAAAAAAAAGTTTTCTGACACAAGAAAAAAGATAAATATCTCTGCAAAAAAAGCGAGTAATCTGTGTATTCCCTCCATTGACATGATTATTTTTCAAATATAGTTTGACAACCACTTACATTATATTTTCCTTTGATCATTTTGCTAGAGGCTAAAAACAAAAGACACAACTGTCCAAACTTGTTTGCGTCTCATATTGCTTGGACAAGTCCAAAGATTTGAAGGGCTGCTATGTAAGGTTACAACTGCTGTATAGGGAGGTAAAATGTACATCTGTGACCTCTACGTTAGAGATCATTCTCCATCTTTTCAAACATGGCTTCTTCTCTCCATTTGAATCTTTTTCTCCTCCACCCTCTTTGTTATTTGGGACACATTCCTGCGACTCCAACAGATGGTTTACACCAAGATTAACACACATCTCAATACAACACATAGCTCCCTTGCTAACAAACTGGCACATACTAGTTTTTGCATGCACACAGACAAAAGCACACAGGCACATTGACTTGACTAAATTAAATGAAACCCCATCTGTGTAGCTTTTGCTTTACAGCTCTGCAATAATGATGGACAGGTTCCACTGCATAACAAGTCACAAAAATGATAAGCTACTTGTTACTACACAACAGTGTTATACTTTTCATGCCACATACCACAGAAATGATGAGGGCACTTGACAGAGGTTAAATGGTGCATGTCATGATGCCCTACACAGAGCAATGTATTTTACAGCTGATCTGATGCTGACTAATTTGGTAGTGTTAGGATCATTTCAGTGTTTTTCTGCATGTGAGCATTAATTAAAAAAAAAAACCTCCACAGGGAGTTTTTCCCCACGTCGATGGACTGACCTAGAAGCCGGCGCTGCTACTGTACTAACACATTTATTTAACCTTTCAATCTGGCGTTCCCAGGATAATTGTGAGTCGTCCGTGTACTTCTAATTCAGTCTAAGTGCTGGCTATTATTACCAACTCATATCAATTAACTGTTCACTCATACCTATTACATCTTTGGGCGCAAAATGGCAAACGCACACTCGCTGACAAGCAGGAAGACCCAGACTCCTCAAGTCAAATACCACTGATTCAACATTACATGGATGGATGCACACTTAACCTCTGCTGTGGTGATAGTGATGTTGCCTGATGGAGGTGTCATCACCATCATTACTGATCCTCAGGGCCAGGATGTAAGAAGTCTACTGCGGGTGTAGGATTTAGAGATGAAGCAGGTACTGAGAAGATAACTGCTCCTACAAGGCCTGTGAGGCAGGAGGGGCACTAACTCATGGACTTACAGCTGTTTTGTCGTCTAACTGTTGCGTCCAGAGGCCCTGAAGGATTTGTGGATGCAGAAAAGGGGTTTGACGGCCTCGTATAACCTCTACCAGCAAAAAACCCCCCCCCAACAAAACCAGTTAGGTATTTCTGAACTGGAAAGCAAGAATATTTTGCAGATATTATATGTTGGTGTGACTATTACAGGGTGTGGTCTGCACAAAGCAGCAAAGTGGAAAACAGGAGATAAAAAGTGCATGTGTGTTGATCAGAGAAAAAAGTGCCTGTGCATTAGGGTACATGTCTCCTGTCATGATTCATCCCCCTTAACTCTCTTGTTTCCTGTTTCTTATTGCCTGAGGCGCCATGGCAACATAGTGACCATGAAATAATGGATGTCACTTTTGCTGTGTGTATCTATGTGTGTGTGTGAGAAATGGCAAAGTACACTTCTATGAGTGTTAGATGAAAAGTTTTTAGGGGACATATTAAGACAGATGCTGGTGTTGTGCTCTGTGTTGTTTTCCTTCACACGACCTCTCGCCAACGCTCTCCCTGTAACTCGCCATTTTTTGGCAGGTAACCGTGAAAAGGCCAGAAAACAGATCTGAATTCAGAAATTCAAAGTGGCATATCAACATCATCAACCTCTCAACAAGAAAAGCCTCGCCACCTCCCGGCAGTGGCACCTTCGTCGCCCTTGGGGCAGTGAGACTCATGCACGGGAATTTCACTTTGGGATTGTTAACATTCAGGAGGATAAACAACAATACCTTCAAATATTTTTGTATTTTGAATAACTAACATTGTTTTTAGTTATTAGTAATTTATTGGAGTGCTTTATCGAGTACATCAGTTCAATATAAATGACAGTTTTATCTTATCTTTGGGTTAGGTTGAATATCTTCCTGTCTTACAATAAGTAAGGGTGGGCGACACTGGGAATTCTGGGAAGGATCCAATACCAAGTAAATACAGCACTAGTATCGCTGATACTGATACCAATACCAATAACCTTTACTTGAAATATCATGATCACTGAATGATTTTGCAATTTTCCTTTTAGTAGTTGTTTACGATTATGATGAAACACAGGACAATGATTTTAGGCAAATAAACATGTTTTTTTTTATTAACTAATTACACAAAAGGGTTATTATATTGAGCTATATTCATATTTCAGGTTTGAGGTATATATCTGTGTTTAAATGCCTATTTTTTAAGTTCTAGTAAAACAATTAAGATTTTTTTTTTTTTCAACTGCCTGAATATGATAACGGTTTAATCTGTCTGCTAAAATGGCCTCTGTGATCACCAATTACACTGTGAAAAACACGACTTAATGCTGGAGATTACCTGGACAGACAGACAGACTTGGAGAGAAGCTGCACCCCTATGAACTCTGAGATTAAATTCAAGGAAAGAAGAGAAACTGCAACAAAAGTATTGATCTCAACATGCTAATATTGATCAGATATTGATACTCACCTTGGTATCGATACTAATGATATTTAAATCGACACGCTTAGCCCTAACAATAAAACTAAGGAGATCAGTGAGTGAGGCAGGTAACTTGAAAATTGTTAATATCTTTTTCCCAAACATAAAAAAAAAAATTGGCTGCACGCACACACATCCAGAGGCAGAGATCCTACCTGAAGCATATCCTACAACCAATCAATGCTAATGTGTTTGGTTGCTAATTTGCGCAAGCTATTCTGCCACCGTTTAAATATATGACTGTGTGTAGCATGTACTGTTTATTGCATTATAATGGCTCTAAACCTTGATGTCAAGATGGTGTTTTAATGATTTAACCGTACGCAATTTTGAGTTCAGGTTATGGTGCAATCTAATTGTACTTATGCAAATGTAACACAAGCACACACTACCAGAGATCAAAGTGGCTCCATAGCGCTTTTCTCTCCTGAGCTACGATGGGTTGATTAACTGAGCGGCTGTTGTTGTCGTGACGAGGTGTTCGCCTCCATTTTGTGTTTTTAGTCTGGTTTTTACATCAGTGTTGTTTTCACTGTCCTTCATCATTTCTGTATTTTTTTTTTTGTTTGTTTGTTTTTCTCCACTGGTGCCAAGTGCAATATGTTTGAAATTAATTAAGCTAGCACTGGAGGACCAGGCATGTGGAGGTATTTTTAGTATGGCTGGCATCAGCTACTCAAATCACCTCCTCTCCCCATCTCTGGAAAAACCATGACGTACTGATGTTAATGGTAATACAGTTTCGAATGAGTATCTTTCAGAAGTAATACCCTTGGTCTGCAGTTGTAACATCACAAGGAAAACAGATTATTTCAGGCTGATCATTTTATGGTCACAGTGAATACAACAACAACAGCTAGACATGGAGACAGCGACAATTACATTTATAATTTGCATTGTTGCACAGACAGACAATTCCCATAATTATCCTGTTTACTAGCCACACGTAATTGCTTATTTTTTCATGACCAATTATAATTGTTTTCTGCCCAACTGCAATTATATTTATCCAACACAGTCATGATTCTCTCTATGAGCCAGCATGATTCAGCCCTACCACATCATATGGTAATTGTCGCTGCGCACCTGTGTACCGCTTCAGAGAGAAATGCCTTTGGTTGTAGTTCTGAGGACGTTCAGCCATAAGGAGAGAGGAGCGAGGACGTGAATGTGTCTGACTGTGTGTCTAATGGTATCTCAGTAATTGACCTGATAATCAACTTTAGGAAGACCACATCAAAACCAATCAGTTTACTTTTTTGAACAGAGGTTTTTGGCTGTGTGAGATTTGATCTTTTTTAAAATCGAATGTATAACCAGCAACATGTTTGTTCAAGTGAATTTGGATTATCATATGTTAGCGTATGTCTGTCTGTGGATGGCTGTATGAGTGTGTGTGGGTGGGGTGAGACAGAGAGAGCGGTAACGTAAAGGGGTGCAAATGTTTTGAATCCGAAGTTGTCTGTATCAAGTGAGCTTTGTCATGAGAGAGTCTGGTAAAGCCGGAGTGGTTAAGGTGTTGTTTATGTACTGTTCCCCAAGACACAGCTGGACTCCCTGTCTCTGCTTGCCTCTGCTGCTGTCCAGTGCAAAGTGAAGGGAGTTAGCCCTGGAGCTAACGTTAGCTTTGACCCCGAAGCAGACCACTAAAGTCATATTGACGCTGGTACCCCCTCGCTTCGCCCCAGATTGGCTCGCCTCAGTTGCATGTACATTGCCGAGGATAGTCCCTCCTCCGTGTAGCTCGTTAGTGACGTCATCTTCTATGCGACACACAGGTGTGGAAAGAAGCAATAGCAGCAAGACAACGTACTGCTGCGAAATACAGAGAAGTTTGAAACACATCTGCACGGTCTGCCGAGGATTTAAAAATGGCGCGTTTGCGGGGACAGATTATGTGCCACACAGTGATGATGCAACGACGCAGTGAGGATTCCAACCAATAAGATTTTAGTACCTGCTCTGACCTGACCAGGTACTTTTTTTGGAACCGCAGGAGAGGAGGTACGAAAAGTTGTGCAGGTACCAAGTTCCAGGTACGTTTTTGCCAATGTAAATGTGCCAAAACGGAAGCGAGGTGGGGCGATGCGGTACCAGACTGTGGTCAGGGCACTGAAGCAGGACAAGGTAAACACATAATTACGTCATGGTTTGCGCTATCAGAAAAATTTAATCGGTTTCTGAGAGCTGAGATGTTGCACTTGGTGCAGTCAATATGGTGTCATTAGGGTAATTTCATTTGCACCTCTCCCAGAACCCTGTAAATTACCCCCTTCATGATTTACACCACGTTATAAGAGTGTAGTAACAGTGATGATGAAGGAAAAAACAGAAGAAAAGCATAACAATGGAATTTCCATTTAGAGTTTTAGTGAACAAAAACACTGCAATTGTACACGAATGTTAGATTTTGCATGTTTTTACTTGTCTTATTTTACTGTAAATTTGTTTTTCCTACCTGTGCTGTGACAATGCATTTCACCTGAGCTGACCGAGTCTGGTCATTTCTCAGCAAACGGTGCAAAAAGCTGTCAACCTTTGCTCTAAATTGTAGAGTGGAAATTACTGCATTGCCAATGTCACATTCCCACTACACCACTCGTCCCACTGTGGGAGTCAAATCCCATGTGGTTACAGGTGAGGAGGAAATCTTAGCTGTTCTTCAGGGACATGTCACTTCACCAGTAAAATGTTTCACCTTGTACACTCATCTTGCACCAAAACATGTCAGTTTTAACACTTTCAGGTGCTGAAGGGTGACATCGTCAACTGCCATGAGTCACCACCCAATCAGAGAATAGTACTTTTAATAAAAACAAACTAACATGAAGAGAGCTTGTTGTGTGTTCACCTGGTTTTCCCTCAGGGGATTTCTGAGTCTCATCTATCACACAGTGTTATAGGCACACCCACCGATGTTTTATGCAAGAACAACTCACATTATAACATCCACCTGGGAATCTCTGGGGAATTTGTCATCTATCGATAACCCCAAGCATCCACAACCTTTAATGCTGCATGTTAGTATTGTATATTTATCACTAGTCAGAGCAAAGGATACTGACTTTACGCTATGATGTCTTTCTCTGAATAAAATCAATAAATGTTTCAAAGACACAGGTATTCAAAGACAATTCAAAGACACTGCAATTCTGCTATTGTGTCCACTAGAAAAAACAATCTCCCAGTTCTTTGAATGTTTTCATCAAACACGGCACTTGCAGCAAAGCTTGGACAGCTCCTCCACACCTCACACTTCCTTGTTGACATCAAACCCGGGCTCTTTGCCGTCGTGACGATGTGAGCCTCCCGCTCTGCCCGGGCCCACAAATAATACGCTGTGCAGAAATAAAACACGCCACCAGAGCAAATGAATAAAACATTCACAAGGAAACAAGTTAAAAAAAATAATTAAAAACTGTATTTTGAATTAGCATACGTCTTAAGCTTGAACATAAAAAGAAAGGCTACAGGGAAAGTTTCCTTTGTGTGTCAAAAACTGTCTGGCTGTGAAAGCCAGAGCAAGGAGAGAAGGAGATAAAGTGTGTCTGGTGTATGTGCTTTAAGGCCGCAGTGCTGCAGACAGGGAAAATCTGTTTGAAACACTCGGCTATGACAGGTCGCCACCAACAACTTTGGTGTGAAAACAGCTGGGTGTGTGAGTTGGTGTGTGGATGCATCTGTGTGTTTCTGTGAGGGAAAAACAAACTTTTGCACCAATGAATTTGTGTGTGCTGTTACCGTGTCAGTGACCAGTATCTACCAGTAGTTACAGTGTTGTTACCACAGCGATGATGATTCAGGAAGCTTTTAGTAATTAATGTTAATATGTGTGAATGCCTATCAAAACACTGTATCCAAGTTCATGAAGAGAAAATCTGTTAATGAAATCCCAACCTCGAATTCAAGCTCGATACTTTGGGATTAACAGAAATCTACCTCAATATATGCCAACAAAATCAAAATGTGATTATTGAACAGTGATGATGACTGTACAATTCTTTCAACTATTTAACACACAGCAGTACAGGTAATGGTTGGGAAAATGTAAGGGTTCTGCTCTTTGGTTTGCTGCGTACCCAAACAATAGACTGTATAGAAAGGACGATGCCAACATGGCGTCACCTGTTGGTTTGTGGACTCTCATTTCAAAGTCAAGAAGTTGGTAATTGGACGTTGCCATGTTGGTTGTTTGGAGCGAGAAGAGCCCATATTTGGATATGAAAGTTCAACCCTTGAACTCAAGGACGCTATCCAATGTGTATGAGACTAGACCTGTCAATCAAACTAACCACGCCACTACATCTTTGTCTTTTTGAAGCCTAATATTAATTATAATTTTTATAATAATGACATTTTTCAGATGAACCATCAGATTACAGATGAGATAAGAAGACTTGACTAATGTCATCAGAATGACTTGCAGGAGAAATGTACTGACTGAGTACTTCATGTTTGAAAATCAAAAGTTTTGAATTGAAGTCAACTGGAGCCAGAGTTTTTTGGATCCAGCATCTAGTGGCTGTTGGGTGTTTTACACCTTTTTTTGTTTTGCACACGGTACTAACCTTAAAGTTTCGCCACCGCTTGTTGCTGCCTCTGCTGACAGCATTTCAGCAGCAACTTAGCGCCATGCTAACCTGACTGTAGCATTTGAAAACAGCCATCACACGCCACACTGATTATGTGTTTTCGGAGAATTTAATAAAGTATATTAAACAGTTTTGGGCCATGTGCTGTATCTATACATGCTTCAGTTTGAGGAAGTAGCAGTGATGATTGTTCAATATGATTGTCCTGATACATGCAAGACTTTACATTTGAAATATTGCACTGACTATGCAGTGTTATACAATCAAACAATACAAAATACAATAAGGAATACATGCTTCATTTGAGATTAAACATAAACTTATCAACAGTGTTTTGGATCTAAGTTTTGATTCCACAGTTATTTATTTTGGCAGCACCAGTTTTAACTAAGCTGTCAAATCTTCAATTTTCTCTCCTTGCTGTCAGCTGGGATCCTTTTTATTTACTGACCTTTGCTTTTGCCCTTGCAGAGTAAAATACTTCATACATGCCAAAGAAACTAGTGTGTCAGTTTGAAGCACTCTCTTTAAGCTGGTGTGTGCACTTGTCATTTGTGATCAAGGTGTTGTTTGTAATTGTTTTCTCTTGTGGTTAAATGATCTGATGTCAGCACTTGCTGCAGATCTGCACCAAAATTTACTTCCCATTTGTCCAACTGGGATTTAAAGTCGTATGGATCAGGTTTATGTTATCTTAGTCTATAACTGCATAATGAAATAATACCAAGAACTGAAAAGAAGGGCTGCCATTTGACTGCAGTGAATATAAGAATCAATCATGCAATCAATCTTTATTTTTAAAGCACCTTTTATACAAATCCACTGTATCTACTTTACAGCAAAAGCCAAAGAGTCAAAGATGAATAAAAACCAATAATAAAAGCAGTAAAAATAGCATTTAAAAGCATGAAAAATGAGGAAATAAGTAATAAAAGGAGAAATAACAATAGATAAAACACCAGAAAATTCTCTGGCAGAAGCTTCACCGAGGGTTTTTGTTTGACTTTGTGAAACAGCAAAGAGAGAAGAGCCAGAGGATCTGAGGTATCTTCCAAGCTCATAAACCAAAAGCATCTCTGAAATCTAGATTGGTGTGAGGTCATGCAGTGTCTCATAAACTAATTTCGAAATCAATGCGAAAACAAACAGGCAACCAGTGCCGAGATTTTAAAATCGGAGTAAAGTGTGATAACTGCAGCTGGTTTATGTTGGTAGTCTTGCCTACTAGTAATAAAAGCATCCATTAGTAGAAGGTAGAATAGAGTCAAATACTAAAATGTCATGTAAATGTAATAAAAGCTGATCCAAACACACACCAGCACAGGAGGGCAACAGAAATACAAAGAAAAACAACATCCAAAACCAGGCAAAGCTTCAAAGATACAAAAACTCAGGGAGCGTAGTGACAGTTCAGGGTACAACTACAAACTGTCAACAACAGGAGGGACAGACTGAGACAAGAAGCAACAAAACTAAAATCAAAGGCAGCAGCGATCATAACACCGCCAAGTGTTATGATGTTTAAATTATGGTTAAATTGCGATATGATTAATCATATTTTGAACACTGCAGCATTAGGGGCATCAGCACATTCAGTCGTTACTGAATTAAGCTTAGCTCTTTCAAATTGCATCTTCCTGCTCTAGATCAAGGTGTCCTCAGTGGAGTGACCACACAGCAGCTGGTGCCACAGTCCTCACATAGCAGGTGCTCACTGGATAACACATCCCCTTCAGTGTGGCTCTGTGGGATTAGCTATCTTGCAGTTGGCCCTGAAGGCTTCACACAGTAGATTCCTAACAGTGGTTGGCATTGGGCGCTAAGGATAAGTTTGCATCTTCACTCCCCACTCCCAGCTGAGTTGAGGTTGGCGCTTCTGATAGATAATATATCATGTACTGAGGCATTCATGTTTATCTCGTTTGAATAGAGACTTGGATGGAAGTGGAATCACACACAGTCTGTAATTCCCCAGAGAGCAGCTCTAAGAAATACAAGAGGAGTTTTGACAGTGCCAGCAGTGAACATTGGCGCTGGACATAAATCGTGAGATGTGGCTCCGTCCAACACGGATGCAAATCCAAGGGATACTGGGCTAAAAATCTTCATTTCTACATACGTACTCAAGTGTGACGCACCAGCCCTGTGTGTTGAAAGATAATGCTGCTTTGTGTTGTAGAAAAACTTGGCCCAGGTTTAACCTTTCTGCTGGAAGACCATGCATTTTTTTTCCTCTAGTGTGCACACCCACACTGTATCAAAATGTCAACATGAATGTGGGCACTTTGTTTTTTTTTTCATTGTGTGCTAATGTCAATCAGACAGCCTTACTTAAGACACTGGAAGGAAAATATATACATTTAAGTAAAAGAAGACAAAGTAATAAAAGTAGGACTGTGGCTGAAATACAAGGACAGATTAATACAGAAGAAAAAAAGAGTGACAGAGTAATAGAGAGAGGGGGATAGAGGGGGATACACAGGAGAAGAAGCATATTAACAGTATGATACTGAAAGCCACTGCAAGCCTTCAGACCATTTTAAGCCCACTGGCTTGTGGCTCCCTTTGCTCACATATTTCCTGCCCAAGGAGACAATTTTAATATCAAGACTGAGTAGAGCAAATGCTCTTATAGCCTGTATCACTTTGCTTCATATCAGAGGCAATATACTAAAGTAACTGCAGTACAACTATCTATCATTTTTTGTATTTAAATGTAATATCTGTCAGTGCTGGGGAGCCCCAAAGCAACATTTTTTCCCCACAAACTCTTCCCTGTGTCCATGGTGAGGCTGAAAGTAAAAATACATCAGTAATTCATGAATGTAACAGAAGCTGGTGGAGGAAACACATCACATCAGACTCACAGTGTGTATTTAATTTTCTTTTTGATTTTTTTTTTTTACATCACAAAGGACAGAATCAAATAGTTTTTAATATGAATAGCCATCACAAACTGTCCTTTGCATGACAAATTATACAAAAGGGTATAATTTTATAAGCTCAGCTTTATGTTTTTTGAATTATTTTCTTTTGTGCTGTTTTTTTTTTTTAACAAAGATTTTCAAAAGGTGAAAGGCCACAGACCAGAAATCTATAATCAAAAGCAATTGAACCAGTGAGCAGATGTTTGTTCATTGTAGTGTGCATTGATCAGTGACAGGAGAACAGGCTTACGGTGTGTTCACACAAAACGCTGTGTGAATTGCCGTAATTGCGTGATCCTGTACTCGTGATCCTCTACTGGCAATTTCACCACATGCGAGTAACAGCCAATAAAAATACCGTATTTTCCGGAGTATTGCACACACATGTCTATAAGCTGCTATTGAATTTATTCGAACAGTTTCATGTTGTCCACTCTGACCGGGTCTGATGTGACGACGCTAAATGTATCAGCGGCACGGAGCTTGCTAACTTGTAAAAAGCCAACGAGCTTCGTGCCGCCAATACATGAGCCACACCGGTGTTTAAGTTCAAAGCTTCGGAAAAAAGTAGCAGCTTATAGTCCGGAAAATACGGTACTCCTCTCTGTAACTGCGGGCCTGCCACTTGCGCTGTCAACAGTGAGCGAGATCGCAAATATTTGTTTTTTGCCTGTTGTGGAAGTCCCAGAAATGTCGTAAAGCCAAATCAAAGTCATGGCACAAAGCTCTAGACGGACACAGACAGTGGTGATAAGCTTGTCCTCTATTCCTGATGTCGAGGAATCCCACCACTGATTGGTCTTTTTGAAGTCACACAAATTTCCTGTCTATTTGCATCACCTGGTGCGCCTACTCAAATCTTCCCATTTAGGTCCCATTTGGGTCAGGTGTTTACCAATAGCATTTTCGACACTGCTTACTTTTTCAACATAGAGAGGATAAAGTGTCGACCACCAGATTGAAGGAAGCCCCCACGCCCCCATCACCAACCCTTTATTTTGTACATTTCTCCCTTACTACACAAAACATTTGGACAAGTTTGTGGATAAGTTTCAAGGTCCATTGGCCAATTATTTCTACAGATGGTGACTGGCAAATGTTCAAGTCAACCTAATTTTTAAGAATTTTAATTACTTCTGTCTTTATCGCCAGCATAATCCTCTCAGCCATTATTGCATCAGCATGGCTTTTTTTTTTTTTATCTTTACGACCATCAACATGATGCTGCTCAGCTGTAAGTGTCTTGTAAAGTATTTCCCGACGCACACACACACTTACACACACCTGTGCCATCACAAATCCTGCAGAGGTTGAAAGTTATTATGAACTCAGCTCATTCCTGTGTGGACTTCTGCTTTGTTGTTCTTAGTATAAACAGTGGTACGTGCTTCTGTGCCTGTTATCATAAAATGCCAACATATGACGTTAATATTCTGCCTTTCTCACTGCTCCCAGATTGTTTTGACATGGATAAGATGTCAGTCACTGGGCTCGTTTCCAAAGCTGGCTCGCACACAACTGACATCTGTCCAATGTTACACCAGGTAACATTCGCTCCTTTCTTCTCAGCGGCAGGTGCTGTGTCAGCTCATGTAATAGGCACATCTCAGCTCTCTATTTTCTGCTGTGTGGCAGTTTGTAAATGTAATGAGCAAAGAAATCTGATAAGGTGTGATAAGTCTGTCAAAATACATAATCAAGAACAGATGACAGCATGTTGCATTCAAATTGACTTTGGTTTCACTGAAAGTACACGTGTCAGTTATGCTGCAAAACCAAAAACACAGCTGACACCCGGTTGGCATGTGCATCGGATCACAAGGGTTTTAATGCAATTACAGCTTCAAACAGAAGCTTTAATCAGCATTAAATATGTTTGTTTTTCCACAGTGTTATGCTACTATGGCTCTTATCTGTATCCTTTATCGCTAAGCTAGTAACACCCCTCCAGGGTCTAATATAGAAATATCTCACAATGGCTGGATGCTTTGCCATGACATGTTGTTCCTTCTTTTCATTAATGTTCCAGATGATTCGACCTTTGACATTTCCTCAAGTGCCACTAGCAAGTTTTCACATATCCAGTGAAATACCACAGTGTAGAGCTCCGACTTGTCCACACTCTGTCACGGTCTCCTGGGGATGTACTCACCGTTTCCTACAGGATGTATTCAGATCTTTAGATTGAGCATGTTAGCATTGTGAACATGTTAGCAGGCTGGCATTATTAATTTGCTCTAAAATGTGTTAAAGCACAAGCCCTGCAGAGGTGGCAGCGTGGCAGTAGACTCTTGGTCTTGGTCTTGTTTATGACTAACAAGAGACTATTTGTTATGTGAAGGGTGTTGCTCACAGACGGCACCTACCCACTTATCACCCGACTATACTGCACAACAACTCCAGCTTCTGTTAGCTCATTGTTTAGATTTTATGGCACATTTACTGGCAGGCAGACACGCAAAGAGGACTAGCCAGGGAGGGAAACTGGTTAAGAAGATGAGCATTTGCTATGCCTGAGTGCTCGGTGTTTTCCTCAGAGGTTTGTAGAGACAGAGCTCAAAGGTGAGTGAACAGTTGGATTTATATTTGTCAGGCTGCCAGATGTAGATCTCCAACTGAATGTTAATATGAGTCTCGTGGATATAAATCTACATCTAATTGCTAAAATGCAGATGACAGCTTAAAAAGTGGGTCATACACTAATCACAGGGTGGGTGGTTTGATTCCCAGCTCCTTGTGTCCACATGTCAAAGTAATTTTGACCAAGACAGCTCGATAGTACCTTGCACGGTAGCTCACTCGCATGTGTGTGTGTGAATGAAAGGCAAATTGTAAAGCACCTTGAATAAGTGCAGTGCTTTTACTGTTTATATGGCAGTAATGGTGTCGGGTTTGTCAGCTTGTTGTGGAGTTGTTCTCCAGCCAGTGTAGCCGTAAACAAATAAAAACGACAGGCGGTGACACAGGAGATAATGAAAGAAGTCACAGACAATTACGCGGGAAACAATAGCACAATGATCCTTATTACTAACATCGAACTGCTGCTCGCTGAAGCTCTGTGAAGGTGACGTCTCTGGAGACATCTTCGTAGTGAAGGCTTCTGCAAATTGATAAACCGGACTTCGATAAACAATAGAGACACAGCAAATGAAGAAATTCAACACGGGATCCAGATCATGTTTTACGCTGCATGATATCCGTCTCGGCTCTCTCAGAGGTGCAGTAGAGTAAAATATTGAGGAGGAGGAGGAGGAGGAGGAGGAGGTGAGGAAGGAAGTGAGGGCAGAGAGGTAAGATTGACTGATAAAATGAGCAAGTAGGTGTACAAGCAAGGAAAGCAAGAGGGTGACTGGAGTAGGAGGAGGAGACAGAAGGGTTGTTTGAGAGACAGAAAATACATAGGAGATACAGTTGGGGTGGTGGTTGTAATGATAACTATTCAGATGATGTGGCGCTGGGAAAAGAAGCAAGGTGTAGAATTATGTTTGACAACCACAGGTGCAGAGCAAGCCAGAGGAACGGTGACAGCGGGGATGGAGGAGTGAAAGGCAGAGTGTAAGAAACAGCGATGGAAGCAGGAGCAGTTGCAAAGTAGAAATCAGAGCAGAAAAGACCTGACAGTTTCCACCTGCTTCCTCCATCTCCTCGCCTCCTTTTCTATTCATTTCAACTCTCTTGCTGAAGCTATTAGCTCCAGCATCCTCTTAATTCAAACTCCCTGGACTTTCCCCCGTGGTCTCCCCCTCTCTCCAAGTCCTCCCTCCTCTTCTCTCTTTTCCTCCCATCTTTGCCTTGTTCGTTCTTTCTGAGCTCGTTTGTTTGATAGACGAGGTAATTACCAGAAAGTGTAAAGATCCCACCTGAGAGGTGCACTGCATGTGTGTGTGTGTGTGTGTGTGTGTGCATGGGTGTGTGATCCAATGTAATTATAAGGGATTAGGATGTTTATCACAGTGCTGTTGTAAATCTTGCACACAAGAGCACATAGACACAAAATTACATGCACACACATTCCCACAGTGATACACAAACACTCATGCAGATGCTGTTTTTTTGGGTTTTTTTTGGGATAGTTTGAAAATTTGTGACTTTAAGATTACTTGGATGTTGGAGAAGTAATGTGTAAAGGAAGGTAAAGCATCAGTAAAAACACATGCAACAATATTGACAAGACATCTCCAACAAGATCGTATGTCTGGCATTTTGACATTTTGAGTGTTTTTGTAAAATACACATTTTTCATGTGCATTTTAAATATTTTTTCCCAAAGACTAATTACAGTTTGGGAAAGATAAAAGGGACGAACTCACTGAAAATCCCTGTGTGAGTTAGTTTACTAGTCATGGTGAATGCTGCTTGGCTTGTATCTCTGTGGGAGGCTTTATATTACACTAATATTACAACTACTACTAATCCTCTATTTGTGTATTTATTTATTTTTTTAGCTCCTATTTAGATCTGTATCATGTAGAGTGGTGTTATTCACACCACTAAATATGTCTCCTCTCAACCTTTGCTTCATCAGAACATGTTAACTACTGCTGAGATGGAAAAATACAGCATTTATATCGTAGACCAAATCAATTAGCTAGGACGGCTAACTGGAGCAGAAGAGTCGGATGATGAGTCTCTGTGGGGTTTGTTACAATAATCACTTTCCCTACAGTGGTTTGATTAAATGTAAACATAAAGTTATATTGATTAATTCAGTTTGGTGTCTTTCAAGTGTTGTCTCCAGCTGTGGGTTGGTCCACGCTAGTGAAAGATTTATTTGCCTTTGTCATTAATTTGCATTTGCTTGCATGTTAAATTCAAACATGACCTATTTGAGAGTATCTCCCCTACAGTATGCATTGTGTAGCAAGAAGCAGCTGGCTGGTTCAGCCAGATCTGGGGCATTATCTTTCCTATATGGAGAGATGTGTGTGAACGGCACAGGCAATCAAAACATCCTCGATACTGATGACAGCACAATGGATGCTCAATAGGGGGCAGACAATTGCCTCTATGTTCATGATGAACACAGATCTGAAGATAGCCGAGGACACAGTCTGTACATTGTCTCTGAAATTCTTATTCATGATAGATGAAAAGATTATTCTTGTGCATGGGTATGTTTGTATGTATGGAGCTATAAGTAGCTTTCCAGCTCGACGACAGAGTTTCTGAACACAAAGTCGTGTCTGTGCTGATTAGCTCCTCATATCACAGGTAGGGACGTTTCAATCCTTCTTTCACACGTCAATTACACCTCACCACCTCCTCAGTGGTGTCAGTGCAGTGTCTCTCTCCTACCACTTTAATCTACCTATCTATCACACAGGGTGCAGTCACGATGGTGCAACGTGGTGCTGGAGCATTATGCACTGAAATGTTGGACTGGATGATGGTATATTCTGAATAAGAGCCAAAGAGTGAGAGGGAGCACCACAGCGAGAGAGACAGAAGAAAAGCCAAAAATCCTTGGGAGACACACTTAAAGCTTAGCTGCATTAAAAGGGAAAGAAAAGCAAATACAAACTCTGAATGCCATAAAGTCCTTGTTGTGTGAAAGGGTGCTTTTTCATGTTCATGTTTTTAATTCTTACTCTCTACCTCACATATTACCCCTCATCACACACACACACACACACACACACACACTGACAACCAGTGTACAAAAAGAAGAGTGCAACATTAAGCTACGGAGTACATTATAAAGTATATTTGTTCGTGTAATATAGTGGAATAAATGAACGAATACAGACTAAAAAAGGACCAAGAGAAAATCAATGAGCAAGATCCACTATAGAAGAAGAAATCTTTATTTAGAAAGATAGAAGAAGAAATCTTAATTTGTCATTGGCATGCTGCACACGATACACACAGACACACAATGAAATTTCATCTTCACCCTACAGGCCCCCAACACAGTTCACACATATAGAGACTCTGTAACATGTGTGGAGAGGGTATAGGATGAGCAGTTGTGGGGGGTCGGTGCCTTGCTCAAGGTGCCCAGGAGGTGGACTGGCCCCTCTCCAACCACCAGCCCACACTCCAGGATTTGAACCGGCGATACTCCAGTTCCCAACCCACTGAGCCACTGCCACCCCCCTATTGTCACGTATTAAGAGTTGAGAGTAGATTTCTTGTCATTTCAGCCACATAATAGTGTGTGTGTGGGGGGTGGGATGACATTGTGATCACCAAGTTGGGTTGGGCTGGTACATAGGTCCACAGGAAGAGACGCCTAAAGGGAAAAACAAGGAACTGAGTCCTTTACACTTACGATTGTTGCTAAAATGTAGCCCAGCTGCCCACCAGATTGAGTATTATTCACCAAAGATAATAACAAAACCAAGCTAAATACTACACCCTCACAAAATAAACAGTTTGGATCTAGTAGGTGGGTGCACTACATTTACATGTACATCTATGAACAGCATGTCCTAACACAGAATATAGGGAAAGGTACTTAGCTGCAGGGAGAGGACAAGTGCATCTCATCCCTCCACAAATCCTGCATCACTTCCTAACTCCACACCCCGGGTTATGCTGGATCCCTGTTGTGCCTTCGTCTACACCTCTGCCTCGGTGTTAGGGTTCAAATCCGTGGCTCACTTGTGGTGACGAACCCCCTGTCTTCGTACCTGCTTCCCTCCCTCCCCTGTGGCAACAGGCCACAGGGGAAGAGGTTTCAGTTTCCAGCTCCCCATCCACCACCTGAGTCTCTCCCACAGACTGTATCCAAACATTTTTAAATACAGTCTATGGTCTCTCCTAATGAGGCTGCCTACCAGACCACAACCCCGCCTACCCCCCACCTCACACATGTCAGCTTATGACAGTGGTAACAAGAACAGGGGGCAAGTAAAAAAACAACTATAAAATACAGGCACATTGATAAAGAGAGTTTCTACTGTGTTGATAAAAAAAAAATTGTAAGCTTGTATCTTACAGAACTAAACATTTGAACTTTTTTGTACTTTCAGAAGTTAACTTTGGCTGAATGACAAATAGTATAACAACAGTCAGTCTTCTTATTCATGTGTATTAATGATGTTAATGATGATCTTATGCGCTGCCAAGCACGACCGGCTCCAAAACTACAGCACCGTGCTTCTGTAATCTTAAATGTTGCCAGGTTATACTGTGATGGATGAAGTCCTGTCCTTGAGTAATGAAAACACAAACACACTGCTGTAATCGCATCTATGAATACAAGTGAAAATCCATGATATTTTGTTCTCGCCACCAGAACAATCAATGTCCAGCTCACACCTTTGGTCTCTTTGTTATAAAAGAAACAGCTCTGTTGCTGAAAGGGAACAGGACAATAGGTTTGGGCCAATAAAATGACAAACAATATTTGGCGGTGAAGTAGGTTAAAATTGGACAGAAGATAAACTGAGAAAATAACAGGAGAGGACATAGATAATAGAGGGGATAAAGCAGAAAGAAAGCACTGAGAAGGTGTTAATGCCGAGAATAGCAGCGAGACATCCTCGTAAAATCATAAAAGAGAAAGTCCGTGGCAACATTGTAAAAAAAAAAGAAGGCAAGTGGATGATAAACCAATAGATTGACAAAGGCAACAAGAAGAGAGGTAGTACAGGAATAAGATCAAATATGCAAAGAAAGAGAAAGGATGTCCCAATAAATAAAAAACAGACACAGAGATGCTTCTACAAAGGTGTGTGGGTGATGTAAAAACAGAGGTGAAGATCATTTATGGCTTGTGTTTTAAAGTATACTCATTTTTATTCAGGTGCAGATCCACCACATCGGTCCTGTTTTTGGACGATTGCATCACAAGTGGACCTCTGAGACGCTGCTTTGTTTACACCTGTATTTAGCATGCATCTCAAAACCATCCCGCAGTGTCTGGATGTCACCACTGCAACGTCAGGGCGGCAGCACAGTTTTCATGTAACTCAGTAATCGGACAAAGTTACTTACCAGTTACAAATAAGCACGAGGCAAGACAAAGGAGACTAGCACAAAAAGCAGCAGCTTTCGTCCTGTATTGATGATGCATTTCTTGTTACATCCTTATTCAGGATGCATTAGTATTTACACTACAGTGACAGTATGATCCAAACCCAGTTCACCCCTTAGCCCTACCTATCCATTTCGTGTGTTCACATAATGAGGTAGGGGTGTCCAGATGCTTGATGAGTCAAAGTGGGAGGGCCAAATGCTAGGGCTGTCTGGCCCTCAAAACTGAGAGTTTCCAGAGCACGCTACAAACGGAGCGGCATGAGAAATTTCTTATAATTTTGTGCGAGTCACCAGCAACATGGAGGCAAATGCTGCAGCAGTAGAACAATAAATAACTTATAATAATCATTCGATCGTCAGTTTAATGCCGTTTATAGACTGCTTGTAGCAAAATACGTGCAAGTTGTTGTACAGTACGTGTGTCTGCTCATGCTATTCACGTTAGCATCATTTTAACGTAACATTCACATGTCCTGTTATACTCGTCAAAAGTTGAACATGGCTGTTACTTGATAATCTGGGTTTGTCACCCAGAGGACTACAGCTGCTGATGGCATAGTGAATTGTTTGTTGTTGCTAACGTTGTCAGATCCGTATAAAGCAGGGGAGCTCAATCCTGGTCCTTGAGGGCGATGATCCTGCATGTTTTAGATGTGTCCCTCTTCCAACACATGCGATTCAAATGATCAGCTCATCATCAAACTCTGCAGAAGCCTGATAAGGATCCTGATGATTTGAATCAGGTGAGTAGGAAGAGGGACACATCTAAAACATGCAGGATAGCATCGGATAGCGTCGTGATTGGAAACCCTTACCCCTTGCACAACTCCATTTCAAACAATAGGGGTAGAGGTAAATACCAGAAATGGGACTGGGCATCTGTGGCCACATGCGTCCCAGACCACCTCCACATGTGGTTTGAGAGATCTCAATCCATTTAGGTGGTTGTTTACACTTTTATTTATCGCTGTCCACTTATGATCCGATTTCCTGTCACACATATTAAAACCAAATCTAAACAGTGTGATATCATTGTAGTTGCTGTGGCTTAAGTGCAGGAAGTCTCAACAGTGCAGGATTAAAAGCAGAAGAAGATTCTCCAGTGAAACTTTCTAAAGGAGTGGGCTCCTGTGTTTTTGCACAAAAGATGGGAATTAGTCACTCAGTGAGCTAAACGCTGTTATACCACGTCACCGTCTGGCAAATTGTACATGATCACCAAATGTTGTTGGGCTATCATGGACATGATATTGTTGGAGGAAGACTGGTGGGTGCAATAATAAAACTCTAAATTTACACACATGTAGGTTGGGTTAACTCAACAAAGAGGAAACTACAGAGGATGCTGGTATGAATAACTGATGACTTTGTCATCACGACCAGCCGCAGGCGATTCGAACAATAACCCCATATGTAGCTTACACAAAACTCTGAAGTCATGTCTGTGACTGTGCTCTCGTTTTGTGTGGGTGCCTTTGTGTGTCTGTCTGTGTGTGAATGTGCATTTGCAAACTAAACAGATCCTTGGGCTGTTGTGTTACCTTTCAAAGAAACACCATTGAGGAGATTATACAGAGTCTTGTACATTTCAACAAGAAGCAACAAACACACCCAGACAATGAATAGAGATACTGGGAGTTACAGGGACAGAGCGCGTGCACACACACACACACACACACACACACACACACACACACACACACACACACACACACTCCCAAAACTAAACATGTTCAGCTATTGGAAGTTAATACAGCATGGTTTATTGTCTGTGTCACTGCCAAAGACACTTTGTCACTCATTTTTTGTGCCCACTCATGAAACCTCATATCTCCAGTGTAGAGGTATAAGCAGGGCCAGGGAACAGGAAAACTTTCTTTAGCCTTTATTTATGGTATTAATTATACCTGTGCTGCTATGAAATGTCACAATGTTTATCACACAAATGTCTTGTAACGCTGCCATTTAAAGGTTGTACAAGTCCATGGTTCACCCAGATGTTTTCAATTAATTTAGTGGATTTTTGCAGACTGAGCTTGGCTGACATCTTCCCCGCTCTCCTAACTTGGATGTTAGATTCATTTGACAGCTGCATGTATGTCTCTCAGAGTGACAAACCCGCTGAGAATCATTAGCAGTTTCCCTGAGGATTTTAGAAAAATGTGTGAACAAATGATAAAACTGCTGTTTAGCTTTCCCACTATTTCCAATTTCTCACATGACTCCAAATGAATGGAAATGTTGCTCTGTATGTTCACCATATCAACCTGGTGATATGGTTGTCATAGTGCATGTATTTGGTAGAGTGGGGTGATTCATATCTTAATGGCTGCAAAATCAGTATAATAGAAGAAAACTGTCTAGTTCTGGAAGGAATAAGAACTCAGACTTTAAGTAAAATCAGTACTTTGAAGCAGTGATTTTTTTTTTTATAGTGTGTCAAAATCACTACTACATTATAAGTAGTGATTCTGACATGGTTATCAAGATAGTTTTCAATAATTTTGAGGTGTCATATCAAGTCATAATTGATGTCTGATCTCCACCAAATTGTCTCAGATTGAAGGCATATATGTGTGTGTGTGTGTGTGTGTGTGTAGCGGTTTGACAAAATATGAGTTAATATATGAATTTTTAAAACAGCTCAACTTGCTGAGCGGGCGACCCAAAAACAGTGGCTATAGCCCCCAACGCAGTGGTCCTGGGTGTGAATCCAGCCCTTGTCCATTTAGTGCATGTCATTCCCCCTCATCTCCTGTCTCTCTCCACTGTCCGCTATAAATAAACAATAAAGGGCCAAAAATATAAATTAAAAAAACAACAAAAACATTCAACATCATAAGAGATGTATCATTTGTTCCCTGGGTGATACCCTATTAGCAAATAAATGTAATGTAATGTTGCTAACAGATGGACAGAGAGACAAACAACTTAGGTTTGCAGAGGGACTTCTCTGTAGTTAATCACTGAGTGGTTTATATAAAATTAAACTTTCTGAAGTAAACATTCAGTTTTCTTGCTGTGAAACTGAATAATGGTTTCATCTACCACTGTTCCTACACTAATCCTTTGTATATGTGTGTGTGTTAGTTTCAGTGGCCATGTCAGAGCGATGTTCTTTCATGTTTCTTTCTTTTTTTGTGTGACAGGGATTGTCTGTCAGCCTCCCCCAAGGGACCTTGCTGTTCTGTAAATGGAGCCTGGCCCACTGCTGGCCTTGGCATCGGTTGCAGAGACAGAGAGAGAGACAGAAGTGTGGTGGTGGTGGTGGTGGTGGTGAGGGTGCAAGGACAAATAGAAAGAGAAATGTATCTGGCATTAGGTAAGAGACAGAAAGCGATATTGCTGTTGTGCCTTGATTTAAGTCAGGTAGCTTAACGTTGCTACTTTGGGGGGCCTTGGCGTGCTGGCACCGAGAGAGAGGCTGAAAACAGACGGAGAAGAAAATGGAGCATCAGGAACAAACTGAGGGAATAAGAAACAGAATCCGAATGAAAGTGAAATGAAGAGTAAATGGTTGGCATTGAGAGGTGGCATGCTATTGGTGGAGCTGCAGGGCACAGTTTGTCTACCAGTCTTTTGCCTGTCAACTTTAAACAAACAAGCAAGCAAGGCTGAAGGACCACTACTAACCACTGCTTTTAGCCAGCTGAGGTTCAACAGAACATTTTGTGCTTTTCATATACGTGCTTTTCATGTATGTGGTGGTTTTAAATGCTAGAATCACCGTCTATGTTGTTTTAATGGTAAAAGGTGGTGGTTGAGAGTCGTAGACTGTACGCAAAACTGGATGAAGCAACAAGGTCTCAAAAATTAGGCAGATGCGAAAAAGTGCAAAAACTGCAATACTCCCGACAGCCACAAGAGGCTAGCTCTGAAAAACTCTGGATCCAGTTATCTTCTGTTCAAAAATCAATATTTGCAATCATGAAATACTCCATCATTAGCAAATTGTTAGTCAATTCTTCATTCAAAAAACCTATTAGGCTTCAAACTGAGGAATGTTTAGGGGCATGGCTGCTCTCCAATGAGACTCGACCTGAACCCGGGTCTCATACATATCAAACCTGGGGGGACAGAGTTTCTCTGTAGCCACCCCCTTCCTTTGGAAAACACTCATCCATGACACTGCAGACCTTACTGCCTTTAAGACTAAATTAAAAAGACATCTGCACTGCTTTTAACTTGTAATTATTTGAATTTACCTATTTATATTATATTACAACCTTTTAAACTTGCTTCTGCACTGTACCTGTTCTGTTTATTTCATTATTTTTGTAGTTTTTAACCTGCACTTTTATCCTTTTACCTTGTAAAGCATCTTTGAATTTCTGAAAAGCGCTCTATAAAAAAAATGTATTACTAATATTATTATTATTGAAGAGCGTCCTCAGATTCAAGGATCAGACCCGCCTCCTCACTCCTCCTTCATATCCAAATATGGTCACTTTTGGCTCCAAACAACCAACATGTCGAACCCCTGGCTTTAAAAATCCACAAACCAACTGGTGACTTCACGTTATCATTCAGTGTATACACAGCCTTTAATGGTAATGTGGTCCCACTCCCAGAGCCTGACAAAGCTACTTTTCAGATGAATGCACAGATAAACAACATGTCTGTCTTTTCTCTGCCTTCAGGCTACCAAGGAGCATCATCAACAGCCTGGTCCAGATGTTGCCTTGTGAAAATCCTCATGGGTGGAGCAACAAAACTGAGGTGCTTGCCACGGTTTACTGACTTGCATAGGAAGCTTTGTGTTGAGGGCAGCGGCTAATATCTTAGCCAAGAGCCACAGCTGGCAGGCCTGTGTAGAAAATGATGAAGAGGAGATTCAGCCTCTCGGGCCGAGCGGGGATGGGGGACGAGCTTCGTTCACCTCGCTGGCTGTGGGGCGTTTTTGTCGGCTGCCGGTGCCACAGTTCGGAGCCACATACGGATTCTCCCTCAGGCAAAACAGCAGAAGAGGTGCTCTGTGAACCCTCTGTGCTACTACAGGGTGTGATGCCAGAGGTGCAATTTTGGGATTTCCATTGCCAGTGTAGTATCTGTGCATGACAGGCTTGTTCTCTACAGGTCCTCTTTTGGAAAAAAAAAAAACAGGGCCTGTATGCACCAGGTGGCATCTTTTTTGAAGAAGCCAGAAAAAAATCTATTCCTGCAGCTTTCTGTTTCAGTAATTATCTACTGTCAGCCTGAAGGTAAGAACTCTCTCCATCGAAACACAAACGCTCTCTGAAGACATGCTCAACTAGACATGGGTCACTTTTAAAACCCTAAATAAATAATTTACTCGGATGTTAGCAGACCAAGCTGAATATGTTACATTGAACACCATGCCAAGATAAGAACATCAATAAATACATCTTCGCCATGTCTGCTGATGATCGCCGCACCGAGGGCGGTGGAGATTTAGACTCTGTTTGCCCCTAAGGTGAGGAGAGCGTGGTGCAACCTCCACAGTGTCTGTGCAGCAGAAGGTGATATCATGTAGGAGGAGGAGGAGGAGGAGGAGGAGGCGGGGGAGGCTCCAGCCAAGATCACAGAGGCGACAGTTTTTATGAAGATGATGCAGATGAGAAGGAGCTGACAGGAAATGATTTCTGAGCAGTAGGGTCTGTGCACACATATCCACTCCTGCAGAAGTGTTTGCATGTCTGAGTGAGCATGACTATATCTGGAGGGGAAACCTCTCCAGATGTCCATTATCACTATTTCATTGGGTCAACATTCGGTGCTATCTCCAACTGAAGGCTTGAATCTCTTGTACACACAGTGTTGTTAATGTGACTGATAATGTAAACAGCTAATCGGAAACTGCTTAACAAAAGTCTGCCAAGGGCTTTTCAAGGTTTAGGGCCGACTCTTTTACATCTATTAATTCCCTTCCCATACCAGTCATTCA
This sequence comes from Pseudochromis fuscus, assembly GCA_900323345.1. Lineage (NCBI taxonomy): Eukaryota > Metazoa > Chordata > Actinopteri > Pseudochromidae > Pseudochromis > Pseudochromis fuscus. The sequence continues at coordinate 27,135 of OOFC01020221.1, forward strand.
TAGCATAAACATGGGATTACCAAGGTAACGGATTCATTAATTACATAATGATATGGAGCAGGGCCACGCTCTGGATTCAGTTCAGCTTCACTTATCCTTGGATTGCTGTCATACAAGGCCTCATCTGTGTAGTGGAATAATCAATGTCCCTTGAAGAAGAATGGCCTCCACTTCACTGACAAGTAAAGGGGAAGAAATGAGCTTTGCACTGTTCAGTCCAGAATATCCCATTAAAATTTAACAGCATATTGCTGTGGTGATTTGAGAGGTCATAAACAAGTCTAACAAATAAAATCAGTCCATTGCAGCCAGTTCATTCACATGCCATTTAGGATTTTGTCAAACATGTTTTTTTTCTTATGTTTTTGCATGGTTGATTAATTCTCAACAATGTAGTGAAACACAGCTTTTTACAAAAATACTTTGAATATAATCAACTGTAATGAAATTACAACAGGAGGAGAACCTTTCTTCTAGTATAGCTAGTTTTCAAGTTATTTAATAGTATCTATAGTTTAGCTGAATATTAGGCTACGTTCAGACTGCAGGGCTTAATGTTCAATTCAGATTTTTTTTTGTAATATCCGATTTTTTCGTTCACATTTCCAATTAAATGCGACTTGTATGTGATCTCTCGTGTGAACTTAAATATGACCCAAAAGTGTCCCACAGGCGCAGAGGAGCATATAACAACGTCACGCAGCGAGCGCGCTTCAGTGTTTGCGGAAGTAAACTTGGACGAAAACGGTGGAAAGGAGCAAACACATGTACAACCTGATTTTAAGAAGAAGGTTGAAAAGGAAGAGAGACAAGTTTTTGGCCATGGCGCTTTGTGGGGCAGTGGCAGCAACATCCATCCAGAGAAACACTTGGGTGCGTGGTCGTAGCCATGAGTGGTGGGATAGTGATGTGAGAGGCTTTAATGATACGCAGATTATAGACGTTTGTTGCGTATTGTGACATGTAGGTCAGATAAATGCGACCTGGCTGTTCAGACAGAAGTCGCATGGCAAAAGATCAGATCTGATTTAGGACCACATATCCAAGAGGCCTGGGTTGCATTTGAAAAAATTGGATCTGTGTTGTTCAGACTGCTCTGAAAAGATCAGATACAGGTCACACAGGGGTAAAAAAAATCAGATTTGAGTCACTTCAGCCTGCAGTCTGAACGCAGCCTGTGATTAGATTCTCTTAATTTTGTGAAACCATTTATCATTGTGAAGTAAAATCTTACAGTACGTGCTACTGTATCAACAATATACTGTATCTTATTCAATTTGATTTTATGTGTGTGCGCTCCGGCCAACAAAGGCAGTCATGTAAACAGGATGTTTGGCTGGTCTTCAAAAGCAAAAGGATTTGGCTGAAGAACAGAGACCCCTCTATATCTTGCTGTGCCTGCCTGTCTGCGCCTGTTTGTCTGTCCTTTCCCTTATCACCTCTGCTTTTTTTTACTGACTCATCTCTTGTACATTGCAGCCCAGTTCACGGTGTGCAGGTGTGTGCTGTCCCAGTTCAAAGTTCACATCGGTTAGTGCACACAGACATGGTTTCCATTTGTAGCTACTCCAGTTATGGTTTGTCAGTCAGGCTGCTATGTAGATACTGTGGGTGAAAGACAGCTGTCTGCACCCAGATCAACACAGGAGGCTGTCACAGTTTGTCTCTCGTTTCTTCTGTTTTTAAGCTGCAGTTGTTGGTCTTTGCAGCGTGGCTATAGACTTTAAGGTGCACATTCAAAGAGTTGAACAGAGGACAAAATTTTCATCATGTGGACCCACATGACTCTGCTTTAACCCTTTAATGTCAAACGTATCATATTTGATACAGGATTTTTTTGAAACCCTTACATCATCAGTGTGATATTTTGGAGTTTATGAAAAAAAATACCATTCAAAAAATCTCTCTCTCTTATTTTTTATTCTTGTTTTTATATATTTTTGTGTCAGAAGGTTCAATAAAAACTCTAAAAAAACATTACTTCATTGTTCAGGCTTTACAGGGTTAATGGCTTTAACATCTGCTTTCTCTGAACTATCGTCTCACCATGGTCTGCCACCAATATTTCAGCTTTGCACAGTTTTAACATACATGAATAATATTTTAAATTACACTAAATACCTTGACTTATTATTTTTTCTTGCTGAAGTTAAAAGTTTTTTTTTTTTTTACTCCCTCACTGCTTGTTCCCATTGGTTAGAAAAGGCTCTTTGTTCTTCCTGAGAACAGTCGAGAGATGTGACATTTTTTCTTTGTTTTCACCTCCAGTCACGTTGCTCGTACTTGTACAGTTCACACACATCTCTCCTTAATAATAGTGCAATATGCATATGTGTCAGCGTGAGCATGCATGCATGTTCCAAGCCACTCGAGTGTGTAATTAGCAAGGCTTCTTCATTAGGAGTTCACCACACTGAGACACAGCTGGTGTCTGCAAGTTTTTGCATTACACCCCCCCCCCCCCCCCCCCC
>OOFC01020222.1:0-14963 GCA_900323345.1 Pseudochromis fuscus
TGCCCGCTTGCCTGACTTTTTAAAGACCTGAAGCCTCCAGGAAAACCCATTTTTTTATTTAGAAAATAAAAATCCTCCTTTGAGACAACAATATGTCATTGTTTGTCTCTATTTTAGTCCATTTATGCTGTACACAAAGCATAAAACAATGTTGTGGGTTTTGGAAATGCTTCATAATGTGTGATAGTTCTTGTCTAAGGGAACTAAAAAGCATTTTATAGCCAGATCCCATGTTTTCAGGTGAAAAACCCATTTGGCACAACTTGGTGCCAAACTGTGCCACATGTGTCTCCACAGCTGTCCAAGTGATGTACGTCTGGGACTGTTCTGACTAAAATGGCTGTAACATTTTTGTACATCAGTTTTATGACACCAAATTTGGAGGAACTGCAGGTCACTAGTTGTAGAATAGATCCAGTCCATCATTTGCCTCCTGACATTTGATTTAGTGATGTTTATTACTCTAAAATTAAACATGTTTTGGTAGGCGGAGACAAAATGTTGTCATTTCTGCTGTATTCCAGCTGATATAACTCTAGCCTGATGAAAGGTACAACAAAACTTTCACTTCATCCAGATTCTACATTTTGTTACCTTTCCATAGACACCAAGATTATGCATCTCGGCCCTACAGTTGTTGAGCAGTTAACATTGACAACAACCGAGGCGAGCCAAGTGGCTACCAAAGGCTAGTGCAGGTGTCATCTGTGGTGCGCCAGGTGCCCGCCTCCACACACAGAGACAGAGTGACTGACAGGAGGGTTCACTCCTTGTTACGCTAAAGAACCGAGAGGAGTCAGTCGAGACGAAGGCCGCTAAGTTCACTCATTATCCAGTGTCTTTGGGAAATGAAAAGTTATCGAGCCCAGAAAACTTACCGAGCTCATTTTTAATTATCGTGCAATTAATTGACTTATTGATTATCGCGACAGGCCTATGGACAGCAATGACAACCATGCTTATCGTAGTCTGAATTTAAAGCTACAGCATTTATGAAGCACTTGGTGTATTGATAAGTATATGAATAATAAGACTGAGAAAACAAATACAAAGAAAGGTGTACACAAAGCACATTCATGGTATGTTTCATATGAATCCCCATTTTAATGTAGAATAACACTTTTGACTTTGACTGTACTGTGCAGTAACAAAAAATAATCAGAAATCCTTGAATATCCTTTATTGTATTTTTGTGTCTGTGTTGATAGTAATCTCACATCTGTAGTGTAATAGTCAAAATAGTCAAACACGTAATTTGGTCTTGCAGCCCTAAAATTCTTAAATTTTAACTTTAACTTTAGTTTCACAGATAAATTCCGATCAGCAATGACACGATAAAAGGACACTTAAGAAAACTAGCACTAACACTTAATTTCGAATGCATTTTTAACACCCCATGGTGTAGGCTTGTTTTTCTTCTGACTGCTTACTCGGGTTTACTGTTTGCATTACTAAAGAATATTTAGTTTCTGGCTGAAATTAATAATAATTATAATAATGTGAACTGACGGCCAAATGATCACTGAATTTATATCCCTTTCCCGATATCAACCATACCATGCAAATGCACATTCCTGTCTGTTGTGTTCATAGCACCAAAGCAAGAGTAACTTTTTGTATAAACGAATAATCACAATTATTAAAGAAGTATTGCAAACAAATTTACCGGCTTAAATATATTTAAAGTGCGTGCCAATTATTTTTAGACTGTCTATCTACCTTCACAGTGAATTAACATTACGCAAAACACATTTGATCAAACTTAATACGCTCTTCATAAAGGTATATTTCGGCTATGTCTTTCTCATCTAGTCAGCGTCAAGACACTGAAAACCTCCCAGATTGTGTTACGTGAGCTGGCTGCAGACTAGCTCAGTTAGCTAGCTTATAGTAGCAATACACTATGCAAGATGTCAAGACTGACAGCAACTAAAGGCTTGTTTTGTAAAAAGTGAGCTATGTAAACATCCACGTGATGTTGTTCCAAGCGTGAGAGGCACTCTTCTGGGACAACACGATTCCATAGGGGTGTCGTTCAGGGATGCCATGGTGATGCCAGCTGCCAAGTAGGGGTGGGCGTATCGATCCAAGTAGTGAGTATCGACACAAAAGTGAGTATCAGTATTGGATCAGTACTCGCGTGATGAGATTGATACTTTTGTTGAGCAGTTTCTCTTGTGTACTTCCAGCAAATTACTTGCATTTCCTCACAGAGTTCATGCGAGCATAGCTTTTCTCGCTAGCTCTCAGGCGCTCTTGCTTGCTCTCGGTTGCTTTTGCTAGCTCTTCAGCGCTCTCAAGATCTAACATAAGATAAGATAAGAGATCCTTTATTTGTCCCACAATGGGGAAATTCCAGTGTTGCAACACACATTATAGGACAGTGCAGAAAATAGTCACCCAAAGTTAAAAGTAAAAAAATAAAGATAAAAATGTACATGCGCATTTTTGTACATATGCAAAAAAAAAAGTGCAAAAAAAATAACCATTTTGTACATGTGCAAAAAAAAAAAAAGTGCAAAAATATATACAATATAGAATAAATATAAGTGTCCATCTTGTGTATTGTACATGGGATTGTTGCACCAGGTTAAAAATGTTCATTGTAAAGTCTAACAGCAGCAGGAAGGAAAGATCTCCTCTCCTTCACACAGCGAGAGTGGATCAGTCTGTCACTGAAGGTGCTCTCCAGAGACCTAAGTTTGGCTAGGACCCTCCTGTCCCTCACCTCCCGAACCGAGTCCAGAGGGCAACCCAGGACTGAGCTGGACTTCCTGATGATCTTGTCCAGCTTCTTCCTCTCCCTCTCTGTGATGCTGCTGCTCCAGCAGACCACACCGTACAGGACAGCTGATGCCACCACATGCAAAATCTAACATTTATGTACAATTGCAGTGTTTTTGTTCACTAAAACTCTAAAATCAAAATCCGTTTTTGTCTTTTTCTGTGATTCTTTTTTCATTGTCACTGTTATTACACTCTTACAACAGTAGTACATAGTAAATCAGCTGTTTTGTTTTGTCTTTTCTGCTAGTGAAATTACCGTAATGACACCATATTCACTGTAAAGTGCAACATCTCAGCTCTCGGGAACGTTGGAATTTTTCTGATTGTGCAAGGCATGACATAATTACGGTAATCCAAAGACGCATGTGCAGACCTGTCGCTGACGACACGCTCAGAATTAAAGAGATAAAGTAAGAAAAAAAAAATCCCACCCTGTGTTGATTTGTTGAGCATAATATGGGATCCAAGCCCCTTGGTATCACTGTGGTTATACTCCTATCTGCCTCTAGATGGCACTGTTGAATAGCACAGATACAGTGACGATCATCAAGTGGGGCGGCTTGTTAGTGGCACACTATGTGGAAGTCTCCTCACTATTTGTACCAGAAAGACAGGACTTACTGAGGCACATGTCACTCTGGTGTACTGCATTTAAACTTTGAAAAATAATGTAAAATATGTATCCTTCCATTTTTAAATGAATCTAAAGATATAGTCCATACAGCACACATAGTAAAATAAGTATCATCAAGCGTGTATACGGCTGAAAACCCAGTGCTTTTTCTGATTTAGATTTATACAGTCGATGTTTCCCAAATGATGAAAGCTAAATATCAAAGGTCTTTTCTTAGTCTGACTCTTCCTCACCCACTCTTTGTGACTGTGTGCGCACATGTGTGTAGGCGTATGTGGGTGGCGGTTCAAGCAAATGAGCATACAACTGTGAACTCAAGCTGGATTTTCTTTTACCAGCAGTTTCGACAAAAGACAGCTTCCTTTCTGGGGTTTTTTTCCCTCACTGAAAACTGGGTTGAGAGTCATCCCCCCTTTTTTTTTTTAATTATCTTCCCCTGTTTCTAGGGAGGTCTGTAGTGTCAAAATTTATTTAACCCACAGACACCCCCAGTCACGGAGACATACTGGTTTACACAAATACACAGCCTCGGTAGAAGATGGATAATGTTCTGGAGTAATCGGGCATGGACGTGCACATGCAGCAGCCTCATGTGTTAGGCCCCTTCCTGACTGTCCCCCTGAGGAGAGGGTGCCCTTTAGCCTATAATATCTCTGCATCTGTCTGGGTGTCATCATTCCTCACGCTGCGGTGCTGTTGGTGGCAGACATTCAGGGTCAGGCTACACCAAGAAATCACTCAGGCTGCTTACCTGGCTCATTTATTTAGTCCAAATGAAGGCATTAGCACTGCAGTGAGCCACTGGATGAGACTCCACTTTATAGATAGACATTAAACAAGGATTTTATTATCCACTTTAGAAATGCACTGTGGATTTTGAGTACTTAGCATTTCTCATGCAAAGCTTACAGTAAGTGATGCCGGGCGCTTTTAAATAACACAGTCGCTCTGTTGCATTTTCTTGAATGCAGTAACACATAGGCGAGATCTCACAACTGCCACATTTGTGACCTCAGGGCCCCAAGATTTTTTTGTGGGCGAATTTTCTCATATCCTAATCATCTCCTCACTGGTCTAGAAGATCCAAATTGCATTGAATACATGCAACTACTCTTCATTGCAGATTCTTGAGGATGTCTCTCAACCAAGAAATTTTCAGTTCTGGGTCTTCAGATAAGAACCTCCAACCAAGTCCAGTGGCCCTGATTTAAACCCATGAACTTTGAACTTGTCATTGCCACTATCGAGACCTTTTTAACTTGTGCCAATCGGAGTGACCAACAAAAGCTCCTTAAAGCTGTGTTCACATCAAATGTTTACAGCCAATAGGAGTCGAGTAAGCCACAATCGCTGCCACTTCTGCCACCAGCGATGAGCAAGATTGTAAATATTGCTGCTTTCTACCGGTTGTGAAAGTCCCTCTTCTCAGAGTCATGTCATGAAGCTCTCGAGGGCCACAGAAAATGACGATTAGCTTGACGCGCTTTTTTTACAAGTTAAAACTTTTTCAACTTGCGGAGATGAGAATTTGCATGTACTTTACTCTTTTTTTTTGTGTGTAAATTATTTTCAAGTCAACAAAAGTAAAAACCAAAGATGTTGCCTGAAATGGTCTTTATTGCCAACTATACCAGATATCTCCAACCAGGGAAACTTCAATCACATCCAGTGAAGACTTGGACCTTCATGGAAAATGTTTCTCTTCAGTGGTGACCTCAGGATGCAGAATCTGACCAGTGAAATAGCTGCAGTTGTTGTACAGACTCGAATGAATCCTGTGAATCCTGATCTGCACAGTCACCGCACTATGGCGCCTGATAATGTTATAAAGGCAGCACAAGCTAATGCAGGGACAGCAGAGGGTCGACTCACATACACACACCATTAGTATAGTTTAGTGAGCCTCCATGCATACAGACTACCTGTTTAAACCAATCATTACCTTGCCAGCAGCTCATATGTAACACTAAGGTGAAGAAGAGGTTGATGGATGGACGGAGGGAGCTAGATAGGGAGGGGTCACCGGAGGATGGTAAAGAGGAGAAGATGGATGGACCGAGAGGGATAGACCCTTGTGTTATGGCTAAATCTGGCTTGAACCTGCAATATTGTAGGTACATGGTATATATTTTTAAAAAAAAAGCTCATATTTAACTGCAAGGACAGTTTGAGGTGAGGGATGAGACGATAGAGCAATAAAGACAGAAGAATGGATTTAACTTTCAAAACAGGATGACAGTTTTTAGTAAAGCAGAAGATGAGTAAATAAAACTAAGAGTGAGATGCAGAGGAGGACAGGTGATTGTTTTAAGGAAGTGATTAATCGGAGGCATGTGTAATACAGAGGCAAGACTGGCAGGGTGTGGTGCTGCAGAGAGTCAGGGGAAGAGAAAGAGAGAGATAAGGCCGAGATAAAGAAGGATGAAAAAGTGTAAGAGTGGGAGGGATCAAGCCGGCTGGACGAATGGCCGATGTGGGGAAATAATGTGTTGTAGGGGAGGAGGAAGGAGAGTAAGTACACAGTAAGAATGAAGCAGTGTTGGGTGCAGGTGATAAATGATGAACGCTGGAGGCGGGAGCATGGTGGGGAAAGCTAGATGAGGGGAGGGAGGGATGAGGGCAGGGAAGTCATACAGTCATACTGATGCAGAGTTACTCATGCACCTAATATTATTATTAAATAAGCTGTTTACAGACATTTTCACCTAAAATCTCATAATTACAAGTTATAATCTATAAGGTTGGTTTCACATATGGTGCATCTTTTAACACTTGCTGTGTTTCTCAACTGCTGTGTCTTAAATACTGCAGTTCTTCTCTATTTTTACCTATTTAGTGTATGTGATGACTTTAAATTACATTGTAACAGATTGGGCCAATTATGTTTTGCTTTCTTGGCCAAGTGGACATACATTCCTCGCAGGAAACACAAATGGATGTAAATTTGCACAAGTTGAGCAACGTGTAGACGGCAGTGGCTCAGTGTTGCAGCAGTCATCTACAATCTGAAGGGTCGGTGGTTTGATTCCCGTTTCTTCCCGTCATTGTCAGTGTGTCCTTGGGCAAGACGCAAGACGCCCACCTTTCCCCTGTATGAATGTTGAATGAAGCCATGTTGAGCCACGCCTCCATCAGTCTGCTCTAGGGCAGCTGGGACTAACCTGGGGGTGAATGAATAACGGTGTCTATAAAAACTGCTTTGAGTGCCTTGAAAAGTGCTGTAAAAATCCCACCATTATTATAATAAAAGAATGTCAGGAGCAGCAGGAAGTAGGACCCAAAATGCAGATCTCAAAGTAAAACAAAAAGGTCTTTAATAAATAAAACAAACACAAACTCAGGGCAATGCAAAACCATGGCAGGGAGAAAACAAACCAAAGACCAAGTCACTAGGAAACTAAAAAAAAAAAAACCTACAAAAACCCTAGAAAGATAAAACCATAGAAGCAGGAACCAGGCGCCAGGAACATAAGCCAAACAAACTGATACAGGACAGAGAGAGACAGGAGGCTAAATACACAAGCTAACGAGGCACAATGGACCACAGGTGGAGAGGACAATCAGGGAGCAGTGTGACAAGGCAGACAGGAAGACAAACTAGAACCTACACAAGGAACAAAACTACCAAAATAAAACAGGAAACATGACACAAGAAAACAGAAACAAGAAACGTGAACGTGAACACATAACACGTGGAAAGACAGATGTAGGAACCAAAGGAGAAAACGAGAAAACCAAAAAATCCAAACAACTTAAAGACAAAAAAACTAGAACCAAAAGCCAAACAAGAGAAAGAAGAAATCATGAAACAAAGTACAAGCACCCAAGATAACAAAGTAGAAGTACATGGAATCATGACAATGAAAGACAAGAAAACGAGACAAACGTGAACTGAAACTACAAAACAATAAACAAAAGTAAATCCAGAAAAACTAAATGCAAGAAACCAAGATAATAAGCAAACTAGAAGACTCCCCAACATCAAGCTTTATGACATGACTCTGTCCCGGGATAAAACCAAGAAGGAGAGGGCTTTTTAGTTGTTTCTGAAAATATAAAAATGTTATAAAAAATAGGTTGTATCCTGTGTAAATGTTTTCATAAAATTATCATAGTCCCATCAGTACCAAAACAACCACAAAAAGTCTTCAGCTAGACTTAAAAATGTATCATTTAAAATCTGAATTCAACCCAAATGGCAGGGTAGCTCTGATGAGTTGCTGAAAAGTAGGAAAGAAGAAGATAAAGCTGGGGAAACTTGGGCAGATGAAAGAAAAGTGGTAAAACGAGTGGTGGAGTGGAAAGAGTGGTGGATAGAAGAATAGAGGGAGGAAACAATAGATTGATTGATGGCCAAAGCAGGACACGGTGTCTGACTAATGGTAAACCAAGGTGGCAGAATGGACGGAGGGAGCTGAAAGGGAGGACAGTGAGGCCCAGATGGATGAGACGAGTGTCATGCTGCCTAACTAATGTTTCCCAGGCCTGTAGTTCAATTCCTTCTCAGAATTAAAGCTCCATCTATCACCCCAATGTGCCTCGTTAGCAGCAAAGCCCGAACCAATCCCAACACAACCATTTACATTTTAAGTAAGATGGAAGGCAGAGCTTTTATCCGCCTGTCCTTCTGTCTGTCTCCCTCTCTCCCTCTGTCCATCTTTCACCCTTGAACATTCACAAACACAGAATGTATGAAATTCATATTCACATCCAAAGAAGCTGCTACAGAGAAACTTGTAAAACTTTCATTAAAATTTGAAAGTAGAGACATACCCTCCCGAGACTGTGTATTATTTTCCCACTGAATTGTCGCTCTGTGAACTCGAATTGGGTGAAATCTGTTTGATTAAGGTAATAATAGACATACCATTCATTAGACACTTTATATCTGCCTGGCCGTGGGTATTCTTTATTATTATGGCACACATGATAACATAGTACATAGCTCCAGCCTAATTAAAATGGTGCTATCCGTTTTCCTCTGCGTTTCTCAATTATTTGTAATATATATGTATATATCTCAGCGTCTGGCAACGGCCCAGCAGCCAGCTAATAATGACTGGGTTGTATTTCACACAATTCAATTTCAGTGATGAACTGCAAAAGGTCCTAATTGCTTTTGCTTTCTATAAAGCTGAGTCATATTCCACAGACCATGAAAGAAATTGGAGCGTTTCCCCTACCTTTCATATTTACAGCATAATTATCAATATGTCACCAGTCCCTCGCCAGATGAATGTCAGTCTCTCGGTATAATTAGACGTTTAGGATGTGTATGCTTTGAAAATGTGTGAGACAATGCAGAAGAAGAAGAAGAAAGAGGAGGAGAGAGTGTACACCAGTATCTGTTTGTATCCATATCGAGAGCAAACTACAGTCGCACAAATGACCAGGAAAGGACTAAATGTTAGGAACAAGAAACCACGGTAGCGTTGCAGTACTTGAGATCGGTCTTGGTGTTGAGACCGGTCTTGGGACCGCTTCTTAAGGGTCTCGGTCTTGTCTCGGAATCGAAGGCATTTTGACACTCTGGTCTTGGTCTCGGACAGGGTGGACTTTTGATCAAGACCATTCAAGACCAGGACAGAACTACTGAGATAAGTGAGAAGAGTAGAATGTAGCTGCTGCCTTCCCGGTGTCATGTGGTCTTTGTGACACCTGGAGAGACATGTCCCCTGTACAAAGAGAGTCGATGAAGACATCTGGAGACACTAGGAAAATTAGTTTTTGTTGCTGTTGCATTTATGTAAAAGCAAGCTTAATTTAAAAAGGTCTTTGGTCTTGTCTTGGTCTCAATCTCAAAATGTCTTGGTCTCGATACTCTAGTCTTGTCTTGGTTGGTACGGTCTTGACTACAATACTAAACCACGGTATAATCCAGTCGTACTGATGCCATAGGCTGAACACTGCCCTCTTGTGGTCAAATAGCAACACTACCTTGTTAAAATATTCGTCCATTTTACCAGAAAGGGATTTTTTTTTCCCATCCTCAGATCTTACTCACATTAATTTGTTGTTGGGTAATACGTTATCTCTCTAAAAATAATAAGATGTAAAAAAATAGGATCCTGTGTGTAATAATGGGCAACAGTCTTCAGCTAGCTATTAACCCATACGGAGCTGATCACGGTCAGCCATCTTTGTTTTGTCCTCCCAGTAAAGTGTCCGGGTGACAACGCGCTGCACTACTAAGTTCCACGTTTTCTTTCCGTCTATTTTACGTTATTTAACATTTTAATAATTGGAATTTGGACGGAATTTCTGGAATTTCTGAATCAATTCAAAATCGTCCACGTCCGGATCGTGATGCATCTAAGAATCATACTATTTTGGAAATTATTACACTTGCAATACCTTCACCGCCCACCAGGGGGCCACGGCCCACAGGTTGGGAATCACTGGTCTAAAGTATCAGTACAGTTAGATTATGCCTTGGCAGAGGTTATTACAGGATCAGAAGTTATCAAATTAGTATACAGTGATAAATGAAAGCTAAAATTCATATTGTATATTTGTTTGTTATTGATTATTTTATCACAACAAATGATTGTACTGAAGGACTTAATACACAGCCTGATGTGTGTTTTGCCTAATGTAATAACAAGGGACAATATTTTGGTCCTGAAATCCACCCTGAATCCAGCCTTCGGTTGAGATCAGAATAATCCAGATGTTGTTTTTGGATCATCTACAAAATCTTTGAGCCACATCATAACCAAACCTGGATTCAGTGAAGTAAACAGGTTTCAGCATCCTTTTCATTTATTTACTTTACCTAAAACATATGTGACTAATTCTGAACAACTGGGCCCTGTTGATCTGCCCCTGCTTCAGTCCCTGCACATAGGCTCCAGCCCCTCACAATCCTTTTAAGGTGGTATGATAATAAACTATTGGATGGATGCTTCACCCTTGATCCCTCCAGTTCTCTCTATCTCTGTTTGTTACTTGCCTCTCCCTCGTTCACCCACTCCTCCCTAATCTTTATCCATCTCTATCAACACTCAGCTGCTGTCTTCCTTTACGCTTCATCTATACTTTGCATCACTTTCTTTCTTTCTTTCTTCCTTCCTTCCTCCGTCCGTCTGCCCCATGTCTGCTGACGATGGCCATTATTAAAAGCTGTCCCGTCAGATGTGTCGCTCATGGCTGTTATTGATGTCCCCTCATTACTCATTATCGCTGAGTGCCTGTATTAGTGCTGACTGGCCATAAAGCAGCTGGCACACACATACATACCGTACATGTATATATACTGTACTCCAGCCCTTGCACTCACAAACGGGGAAATGGGGATTGTGTGTGCGACAAGAAAAATTCAGGATGATGCTGTTTCACTCAACCAAGTCCCAGGTTTTGGGAGATATGCCTCATCTGTCCAGCTCCTGGTTAACATGGTGTTAACTAAAAGGAATTGTATGGATGAAAGGCTGAGTTGTTGTATGATTTTTCTCCTTTTTCCCCCAGCAGTTAATTTTAATGATCCTTTACACACACCCCTTACTCAGCCGTTACTGTTAACACACGACTGGGTCTGATTTATAAGTCACAGGATACTGCTGCTGTTTATACTACAGATACCTTCCTCTCCCTCATACGAGAAAACCATGCATGGTGTAGAAAGGTATCTGACAGATGCCTTTTTATGAGTCCAACACTCTCGCTCTCCTGTTTGCAAATACATTAGTTTGTGTCAGACCTCACACACACTCATAGAGGCATATGGAAGTACTTCCCCTGGTTTGTGTATGTGCTTGTGTGTGTTGTCTTAGTGTTTGGTTACATGCCATCAGAGGCCATGTTGGAAGTCCATTCACCATGTAACACTCTAAAGATCACTGAGTTCACTACCAGAGGACAGCTGAGGTTAAAATTCATTTAACTAGGGGAGCATGAAGAAAATTAAAAACTTCACAAGTTACGATCGTCTTTCAACTGTTCATCATGCAACTAATTCCCAACAATGCAACATAACTTTTGAAAACTTTAATTGAATCTGTACTTCAACGCTCTACACACAAACAACAACCTGCAGTACGAGTATATTTTTGTACTCTAAAGTAAATTTCTCACAGATGTACCATGACAGGCACATAATGGAGACTCATGGGGTTGCATATGTTCTTGTTCATTTACCACAGCTACAAAGTGTTTTGGATTATTTGGATTTATATGTGATGCAGACAAAAAGTAGCACAGCTGCTACAGGCCGTGGTGGCGGGTGGGAAACCAGTCAGGGATGTAGTTTCTCATAGTTTCGGCTGGTTTGGTTTTCATCACTGAAATGTAGTCTAATCGTTCAAGATGATCAATTGTTGCTGCACAGAATGATCTTGGCATTTGGAAAGAAAACGCACTCAGAGAGCACAAACCTCTGCTAAGGCATAATCCAGCTGTACTAATGCTATAGATACTGTTGCCTTCTTATGGTGACATAGCACCACCAGTATAACAAATAAGGATTTTCAGGGATTTCAGATTATTTATCATTATTATTATTATTATTATTCAAAATCCTATCGTCTGATCCTCCCCAAAAATGTATTATGATGATGATTACGATCACTATTCCCTCTTACTTTTTCCATTGAGACTCCCATTATTAAACCAATTTTTGCTTTTTTTTCCTCTTTACATCTGCAAATGAGGTTATATTTCTACTCACATTTGTTTGTTTGTTTGTTTGAGGCCAGGAGTGTTTAGTCTATAGTGTCAGTAAACTGGATTATTCTGTGCCAAAGGTTTGTGTCATGATGTGTATTACTAGTTTGTATGTTCCTGGGTTCTTGTGTTTAGTTGTGTGATTTATTATTTTCTTGTGATTGTTCTATGGTTGTCATGTCCTTTTTAGTTTGGTGCTTCATGTTCTGCGTGTTTTCAGTGTTTTCTGTTATGTCACTTCCTGTTTTATTTTGAGTCTCGTCCCTTGTGTTCTAGTTGTTTCCTGTTGGTCTGGTCACACCTGTGTTGATTGTCTGGTCTGCCACAGCGTTCCCTGATTGTCCTCTCCACCTGTGGTCCATTGACCCTCATTACCACAGTGTATTTAACCTCCTGTGTCTCTTTGTCTTGTTGCCAGTTTGTTGTGTTTCGTCATGTGTCTAACGTGTAGTGTCTTGTGATCCCTACTCCTTGTTTCTGCTCCAGAGTTTTGTTTTTTTCCTAGGGTTTTTGAAGTTTTGGTTTTTCCAGTTTTCTAGTGTTTTGGACTCTTAGTTTGGTTTTGCATTTTCTCCTGCCATTTCTTGTCCAGAGCATTGAGTTAGTTTCTTTTATTAAAGACCTTTTTTGTTTCACTTAAGATCTGCATTTTGGGTCCTGCTTTCTCCCACCCTCTCCCGACAGTTTGTGCTCTCTGAGTCATTTCTACTTTTGTTATGCAGTGTTTTGCTTTTTGAATGCTTTGGGCAAACCCACAAAACTTAAGGAAAAAAGTGATTTGATATGTAGTTTAAGAAACAAAGTTTTTATGGACAATGCTGTTTGCCCTGTTCACACAACCTCCAGACATGGAGCCACTTTAGCATTCATATTGAGCAGTGTTTCAGGCTACATGACACATTTTTAAAGCGCAGTCACCTTTTAAATCTTGTTTTGACATCCACCAAACCCTCAGGGACTCTCTGGTGATCCTTCTCCGAGACTTTGTTCATACAAATGAGAACTTTCATATTAGTCATCTAGTTCATCAAACATAGTAACGCATATTAACTGCTCTGTAAAAACAACAAAAAACAAAAACATGTGGCTTTTAAAAAAAACAAAAGGATGCTTTTTGGCAGAGGCCACAAAGGAAAATCATTAACGTTTTTATATTCAGGTTCCAACCTTGGCTTTTATGTGACACCCTGATCTTTCTTTCATGGGCCAGGGGCTGCATTGACAAACACTACAAGTACAGTGCTTGTGGGGTTACACCAGTAAAATAATAAGGAGACCGAGTTTGAAGTCTTGCAAACTAATTACACTTTGATGAATTTGTCTTGGAACAACAAGCAGCATCTGAATGCTGCCTTGTCTTCTTGACTGATTACACTCAACAGCCTCCCAGCTTCATCCATCATACATCTTTATGGCTTCTTTGGGGAATAAGTTTGTAAATGTGCTGAGTAGTTGTGTGTTTGTGTGTATCCACGAGTCTCTTTGTGCGTCGTTACTCACACATGCGCCGGGCAGTGGGTCGGCGAGTGCGTGTGTGTGTTTGTGTGTCACGAGAGGTGTGGTCAGGCAATTAACCAGCTGTGCTAACGATCATCTCACTGCAGAATCACACAATGTTTTACAGCACCATACAGCACTTTACTGCCTTTGTTGTCACGGTGATATAGTATTCTCCACCATAAAGTGCTGATACTGGGTGATTGTTTTGGCCTCTCCAGGCTTGCTCCTCTCTGTACATACATACACACAAACACACTCGATGCAAATTCATTCTCTGTCCTTTACTCACACACACATATATACACACACATTACCATTCTTTTATGGCTTGTGTATTTTTTATAGCTAGTGTCTGCTGGTCTGCCCTGGGACCAATCTCAAGCCGTAGATCTCCCTTATCATAAAAGTGAGTGTGGTGTGGAGTAAGACTGTGGTAGCCATGCTGGAAATCTTCCATCTCCTCTGCAGATACCCTCCATTAATACCAACTACTGCAGCTCATTCATTCAAAAGCTGGCAGGAACAACGTAAAAGGGGGTAAAGTCCTGCTGTGTCAAATGTGTTTTCCAAGTCATTCATCGCAGTGGCTGAATCTAAAAAGAAATGTGCATTGAATTTGTGGATCAGGGTGGGTTGTATTCATTTTGTTTTACTGAACATAGGCAGTCATAGTGTTGCAGCAGGGGTGAGGAGGGGTAGGAAAAGCTATACTTTCAAGAACAAAAGGTGCAGCAATGTAGGGGCAAAAAAAAACCTTCAATGAAAACCGAATAAATGTAAAGAAAAAAATGTAAAGGTTGCATGATCTCTACTTTTGCGCACAGTGTCCAAAAAGAAAACTATTGCTCACAAAATGACACAAAATTTTAAGTCTGAACTTTGTCAACAAACAAACATGACAAACTACCGCCAAGGCATAACCCATGCATGTCGGGTCTTCACCAAATTTTGTCAGATTACAGTTGATCTAAAACACACGAGACTTGTGCTCACAACAAGGATTTACACTCACTGAAGGCCCTAGGACCCCTAACCTATCACCATACTCAATGAAGGCCCTAGGACCCCGAACCTATCACCATACACACCAGTGAGCAGTGATTCCTAACACGTCTCTGGGGGTCATCAGGTGGAAACCTCCCTTCAACGGTGTTTCACCTACTTAGTTCCACGATACCTCCAGGAGGCTCGGCGGTGAACTCTGGTGTCCCAGAGTCACCGACCTAGTGCTGGTTCACACTGCTCCTACACTAGCCAAACACTGAGACTACACAAACCAACTCACAAAACTTGCTACTACTACATGCTAATGCTAAGCGCTAAGATGCTTTTAATACTTAAAACTCACCACAGACAAAAGCTCACCCTATACAGTGCTAAT
>OOFC01020223.1:7365-51132 GCA_900323345.1 Pseudochromis fuscus
AAAAAAAAAAAAAAAAAAAAAGGGGGGGGGGGGGCGCAGGTTTCCAAAGCAACCACCACAAGATGGAGACAGATGTTTGTCTTTTCTCCTGCTAAACTATTCATGTGCTTTTTAATGTGTGTCTTTTTCCAGATCTGACTGCTGCAGGATGTCATCGTCTGGCAGTAAGTGTTTCCTCAACTCACACACACACGTCAAGAAGGCATTTCAGTAACTTTCAGTAACATTCAGACTTTCACAAAGTTCTCACAAGATTAAAAAAAAATAATTATGGATGGTCAAAATTGATATAGCAGAGAGTAAGATACAATCCTACTTTTCCCATAATGCATTTTAGTATAGTGTTATTATTATTGACACTTTCTCTGCTTCCATGTTTTCAAAATGTGAAAGTCCTAACAAAAGCACTGAAGTGTCCAGTCTCCTTGTTGAGATCACTTCTATCACATCTTAAGCTTTGATTTGTCAAGGCACAACCCTGTTAGCCAACTGCTTGATGAAGTTTCCTCACTTCTGGCCCTCAACAGTGCATCAGTATTCATTTTAACAGACTGATCAACTCTGTGGAAGGCTATGGGTGACCACAGGCTAGAGATCACACAAAATGCATCTGTCAACTTTTTTAATAGGACTTTCCAAAAAACTCTAAAAAAAACCCCAAAAACCTTCCCAAGACAAGAAGATGTTTGATGTGTGTTCCACGCTGCTGCACTGCCAATTTTTACCTTTCATGTTCAAAATATCTTTGTTCACTTAATGCTTTCACCCCAGTTGAGCTGATGACCAGGCGGGTCAGGCAGCAGCGGCAGCAGCAACTCCTGTTAGTAAACTTACATCTACTCGCCAACCCTGGAGACTCACTGCTGTTGCAGCACACTTTGGATCGGCTGCTGCGCTGGCTCTGCCCGAGCCTCCGCATCTTCCATGTGTCAGAGAGGGCCTCCCCTCTCAGAAGTTACACTCGCCTCTGTCCTGTGGCAGGTAAGGATCCCGGGTTCCTAACGCATAGTTTTATATTTCCGTATGTATTGTGCATGCATCTAGATCTGCAGTATTTCTTTGGCATGAATGTAAAACCATGTTGTGGTCATATATATATAACCTTATTACACACTCTAAACACGTATTTTGCTTGGCATAATGAATTCCATATGTAAAACAAAGTATGTTCACAGAAATTTACATGATTTAAGTTAAGCCATTCAGGTCAGCAATCCCCCCTTGAATGTTGTAAATGTTGTAAACATGCCATCCCACATTGAGCTGCTGCCAGAATTAAGTCTGTTTCCATTTAAGGTTGATTGGGAATAAACCTTTGCCAAAACATTTCAGGCTACCCTTCTGTGGCCATTACTTTCTTCCTCCACGAGGCCTATGGAGAGGAAAGAATCCTCAAAGTGCTGGACTTTTTCCAGCGGCCGCCGTGGCAGTACCATCACACTGAGAGTTGCGGCAATCGAACTGGAGGGATCCACATTACCTCCAGCAGTTCACCCTCCAACGCCCTGCTGCGGCCCTACCTCCTGCCCAGCAGAGACTTCTATAGTCTGGGTGCAGGGATGCCGGTGTGGGGGGTACGACCAGTCCACTGTGGAGGAGAAATACTACGTGTGACACTGTACAGTGGATATGACAACTACGAGGATGCTGTGCGGCTTTATGAGACGGTGCTGCAGCGACAGGCAGAGGAGCAGAAAACAGGCTTCTGCTGGTTCACCCTCCACACAGGCAAGGCTTTAAGTGTTTGCCACTGATTTTGTAATGTTTACATTGTTCATGATGAAAAGTTTTAGAGGATTTTTTATTAGAAGAAAGAGGCAGTGAGTTGATTCAAAAATAATTATTTTACAGTGTGCATCTCCTCTACAGAATAATCATCTAATTACAATGGCCTACAAGGAGAAAGCTTCAGAAATTAAAGTGGCAAAATTTTGCTGGAGCTGGGTCACTAATAAAGGAAAATAAAGTCCTGAGTTTTCATTGGCTCTAGTTTCCAGGATTCAGCTTCAGGTCAAAATTGCACCAAAATTAGAAGTGAGGGGGTGTGTGATTATTATGCTCCCTAACCTTCCTGCAAAATGTAATATAGCAATGAGAATGGTGCCACACTGATCAATGTAAATGTATATTTTTATTGATACCAATAACATAACTTTCCATTAATTTATTGTTTCATGTTTTGACAACTTTATCCAACCAGCACCTTTTATCACCTGTTTTCTACTTCATCTACTCAAAATATGTGAGAATTGGCACATTTTATCAATAATTTCCTAAATTTGTAGATCAGTATTCTCGTTTCAAGAAAACTAGTTAAACAGTCGATTTATGTCCTACTGTTTAAAATGTGTTCCTCAACACGTCCCCTTCTGCTTTTGTTATATTCATTTCTCCTCCTGACACAGAGCCAGGGCTGTGCCTTCAGTTGGCTTTAAAGCAGTTGTCACCAGGAGTTCGAGTGGAGCCGTGCACCTCTGCTGTGCTGCAGTTCAGTGTGGAAGAAATTGGCCAACTGGTCCCACTGCTGCCTAACCCCTGCACCCCCATCAGCACTACACGCTGGCAGACAGAGGACCTGGATGGTAACAAAATTCTCTTCCAGGTAAGTGCATCTATTTAACCAGAGGTAGTTTTAAAACCTTTTGTCAGCCTCTTTCTCTTTGTGTTACATGTGAGAAAAGTGAAAGTAGAAACAGCTTCACCTTAAATTATGCATCATGAGATTTGACATACAGAAGTGGTTATATCAAACTAAAGCAGCCTCGCATTAACTGTAAACACACAGCACTCTGGTGGAAGATTCAACCTGTAATCAACTCACAGCATAAAGAGTAACACAGTGGGAGCTTTGTTCATTGTTCCACTAAAATATGATTTGTAGAACAAGAAATGTTGGTACATTATGGTCTGCTTCCCAGGTAAAATGACAGGTTTGGTTTGCAGAGAAAGCAGCAGTCATTTGTGAGATGAAAGAGTCTTGTTGCCTTTCAGTTTTCTGTGTTTGACCAAGATAATTTCTGTCTGAAATAAACCAAGAAGAAAGTTTTCTTTTATTCCCATTTGTTGAACAAAGATTCCTAAAAAAAAGCACAGCAGCTATTGTTCTGTATGTATAACATAATTTACATGTGATCTGTGAAAATCTGTGAACAATAATTGTACATAAATAACCACACAGGAACACTTAGCGTAAATACAATCTAAACAACTTTTGTATTGTTTCCTCCCTAAAAGAGATAAATGAGCCTGTGTAGGTTTGGAAATAGTGAAATAATAAACTTTTTTGTCCAAATATTTCAAAATGAGTGTGTCACATGGACGGTGTGAGAATTTATTATCAGAAACTCTTTTCAGTGAGTTTTTATGTAATGTGGACCAATTTTTATTTTAGATTTGATTATGTATTCTAAATAAAAAAAAATGTATTAGCTCAACAATAGAAGGCGAAAACATCATTTTAAACTTATTGTTATAATAAACTTAAAAAAGGCGTGTGGTTTCTGTCTTTCACAGAGTAAATTAAAAGCTGTCAGAACGGCCATATGTCAGATGCGTGTATGTTAATTCTGTTAGTTACTTAACTAAATCTCTGTCATCCTGGTGTAAAGCTGCTCCTGTCCTTCTGTGCTGCAGGTGAAAACCCCAGCTCAACCTCAGCGACCCCTGACCTGTGCTTTCCCCCTGACCTGCCCGAGTGTGTCCCCTCGAGGAATGCAGCTTAGGGGCTCAGGACAGAGCCACAACCTGTCACCCTGTAGCCTCACAACTCCCCTGTCCTGGCAACCACACCGGCAAGGTAAGAACAGAAAGAAAAACTTCATTTGTGGGCTCAAGATGCTGTGTTCAGCTACCGTGTGTCTCCAGTGTATTAAATCTGCATATTCTAGTTGGCACTTACCACTCACAGATTCACTGCCTGGAACTTTAGGGACAGAAAGACATGTCTCTATATTACTAGAGTCTTGAGTTGTCTCCCAAAGGCTATTTAGTTTATAATGATTTGACTCAACTCATGACTTTTTTTTTTTTTTTTTTAATCTTCCCACCACTCACAGATCACAGTGCATTAAATGATCATTTTTATGATGGAAGCAATTCTGCACAAGACTGGAATTGTAATGGGTCAAAATTAATCATAGACACAGGATATTGCCAATTAAGTGCGAAGACTTAATATTCAGCGCCTTCTCCCAGTGTGAACTAACCTTTTCTATCACGAGAAGGTTCTGGGTTCAAACCTGCTGGTCAGCTGCCATCTCTCCCTTCAAAGCCAAAATGCGGGGTCATTGGCTGATTCTACATTGACTCGATGTGTGATCTGGTGGTCTGTGTCTGTGTGTTTGTCTCTTGGATGATGGCTTTTTTTTTTTTTTCTTTTTCAATTAAATATACTGTATAAAACAGTTGACATGAAGAGACACCACGCAGTTCATTTACATTTGAACATTATTAACTCTACACTTTTGTGACACTGCCACCCCACGCTAGGCCACAGACCGCGCAGTGACCCTGTCTTGGAGAAGCTTCCTGGTGGAGGTGGTGGAGCAGAGAGCCTGGGATCAGGAAGCTGCTGCAGCACCCCGCCCGGCAGCTCTTGTTACTCATCCCAGCGCAGCAGCCCTGCTCCACTCTCAACCTCCAATCACCCCGACTCCCCTCTGCGGCCCTCGATCACCCGCTCTCTCTCCCATCTCCTCTTGGAAGAAGATGAGGAGGAGCCAGAAACCAATGTGGATACAGGAGTTGCCGTCTCACCTCGCTCACACACAGCAGTCAAAACCATTACACACTCCTCCTCCATGGACCTTTTGGTGACTCCCCACTCTGAGAGACCTGCAGCTGTCGGTGCTTCAGTTGTCGAGGGACTGGCCAGGGAGCTGAGTGAATGTCTGCCACGGACACACATACACCATCAAGGCCCGTCTGGGACGTGGAGCTCTGCTGGTTGTACAGATGAAGCCAGGGAGGACTGTGGGGGCAGGACAGTGGCGGCAGGACAGAGCTCGTCCAACGGGCCTTTGGTAGAGAACAGGACTACTGCTGGGCTGCTGTCAGCACGCACTAACAATGAAGAGCCAGTCGATGAGTTCTTCATCTGAACTTCTGCCACTTTGACATAAGCTGTGATAATAATCACAGTGTAATTTAAAAAAATAAAACATCTCACACTGCAACTGAGATTGGACAAGATGAGAAACCTTTTAAAGAGGATCTGAGTTCCTGCAGGACAGTGATGCAGTCTGGAATACTAAGGACACCAGAGGGCTGCACCAAGTGGCTGTGATCACAGAGGTGTGTCTATACTCTGACTTGTTTGACTTCCACCATGTACAGTAACAGGACATTTGTCCAAAGACCTGCCAAAAGATGAGGATCAGGTGAGTGATTTTTTTAAGATGGTGCAGGTGACGTTTTTGAATGTCTAAATTACGTTTATATTTAGAGCCAACTAATGATTTGTGCAGCTATTGTGCTAAAATGTAGCTCAGTGAATAGCAAACAGTAAGTGTTTTGTATTTAAGTGGTACTGATGGCAGTTTAGCGTTGTGTTGCATCACTCAGCTCGCTGAGCTAACATCTTATTTTTTGATTGCTTTTGAAACAGATGATAATGATCTCAGCATGAAGCCGCTCTTTGATGCTGCTGTTGATCGTGATTGGAATCTGATTTAGTCTGATTGCTCTCCACAGTACATCAGTCTGTGTTACAGGTCTGAGACCAGGCTTTATTTACTAAAAGTTTAACCTTGTGGCGTTGGTTTACTAGATCGGGCCAAAATGCTGCATTGCACATGGCTACATTTTCTTCTATTTTCTTACAATGGTTTTTTTAAGCAGTGTCATCAACCCAAGAGCTCAGAAATGTTAATTAGTGTGAGTCCACAGTAAGCTGAAGGATCAGGAAACAGATTAAGTGAAAATTTAGCAGGCACATCATGGATTGAACTCATCACTTCAAACAGATGGTCGTCAAACACACAAATTCACACAGTGCTCATGCTGTGATCACACAAATCTGATAAAAGGTATCGTGATGAAAGACAAAAACTTTATGACTGAGATCAAACTAGTCTCTTCTAAAGTAACAATTACCTTATATCTTTTTAAAATTATTTTTATTGTGATCAAGGACATTTTAAATTTAGCCGATAAACCTGAATCTGGTCATCATGCTTTGTGGTTAAAAGCCGCTCTCATGTCAGTGGGACACTGGGTAAACAGGGCAGCTCAGATAATGTCAATGTGTTGAACTATTTTGTGTAAATGGGTTTTACTGGAAAAAGTCAGACATGAAGAATCACATGTGATGCTCCTTAGTGTCTATGATGTCTATGATGCAGTTAGTATGAAAGGAGAATTAAAACATCTTTGTTATCAGAATATACAGACTCACTGTGCGTGTCCTTATAGTTACGATTCCACATGACTGAAGGTATTTAGGTTCCATACTAATGTAATTACACCATCATAATTTATTCAGTGACCTACATAGGCACAGAGACCAACACGCTGCCTGCAGTGATGGAAAACAAATAGTCAAGTGATGACAGGAAGAAAAGGTCCAAAGTGAACACTGGATGTTTCACAGATGTAAACTACAACCCACATCCGATTAAAGGCCAAAGGAACATCATTTATACAGTAAGTTGCATACTGTATGACAAAACATATCCTTTCTGTTTTCTGCAAAGAAATACAAAGAAAACCCAACAGTTCAGTCAGATCATTATTAAACTGTAATATTATGGCCATATTTACACATTCATATACTATATTATTATTCAGTCTGCTGTATAAATACTGTGTGCTTCAGAGTGTATAAACCAAGTTGAATCTCTGCAGCTTTAGTTTGAACCAGGCTCCTTTTGCAACATATAAACTCAATGTGGTTTAAACTCAGTAAACATCCACAAATTGCACTTTATAATCTCACAGCTCCCTCTGCTGGTCAAAGGATGTTGTTGCTCTGAGGAGTGTTGCTGCAACCAGTCCAGCTAAGATCTTTGGCCCACTGGCCCTCTCTGGTGACTCGCACCTTCACCGTGTCAAACCTCCAGAACCGCTGTTCTCTGAACAGGTAAAGGCGTCCGTCTGGACGGGTCAGCGCCCCATTGGTCCCCTGTGGCACACCAGTCCAGTCTGTCAGCCTGCGGGGGTAGTAAGGTTCTTGGCGCAAGGTTTTGAGGTTGAGTACAGAGTAACGGGATCCCTTGAAGAGGACCATGTGACCCAGAGGAGCATAGTAGAAGGCACAGTCAGGGTGACGAGGTAGACCCAACTCACCGCTCTTCCTGGGGAAGCTGGGGTCCAGCACACTGTCTGTGTAACGCCACATCCGCTTCCCTGCACCGCATGAGACAAGAGAGACTAATGCTAAAAACTTTCATTACATCAATCCTGTGGAAATAATGCATCATCTCATCGTATTCATAGCTCCAAAAATGAATCCATTAATTATCATTTCAATGAAGACACTGGTACTTTTAAGAGATGATGACACTTTCTATCAAAATGCAGTAACTTCTGCTTCTTTAATACTAATCCATACAAATGACAGGCAGGAGTAAGAATAAACAAGTGCGTTAGGTCTCAGTGTGAGGAAAAATAACCTCCCCATGAGAGCAGGAGATGATTTATGGGGTATAAATAATGACTTGGCAGAGTGAGCATAAAAACTGTTTTGCATTTAGCAGATAAGAGAATCTTAATTAAACTGTCAGGTTTTTGCTCTTTGCAGAAAATATGGCATTAACTTCAAACAGTGTGTTAGCCTATAGCACAAAGGTGAAGGTAGGTTAAAAAAAACAAACAAAAAAACTACAGCTGAAGCTTTGGTGCAGTATAGTCTTTAAATAGCACTTTTCTATTTAAAAAGTAACAGGAGAACCCATTTGTGTGTTTTAGCACGTATGTGAAGTCAGCCAGGAGCTTAGGGAATGTCTACCAGGAGGTGTAAGTCATATTAATGAGCTCAGTGAAGCAGCACCTTTAAAAAAATACCACTTGGAGTCCAGTGGGGAGAAGGCAGCGGCCTCGATGGCCGGAGGGAGGTCAGGCCAGCGCTGACGGAGAGGCAGCGGGCTGCTGACGCTGCCGTCAGTTGATACTGTCCAGTACATACTGCCCCGAAACACCAGCACGGTCTCATTCTGGTCTGGATCCACAAACAGAGGGAAGACAGTTAATACCTGGGGTACCTAGTCTAGTTTTTGTGCAGTATTAAGTCTTTCTGAATTCACACCGACCACCACAGCTGTGAAGGATACAGGTGTGAATGGACTTTTCTGGTAATTTGTCATTTAGGCCTCACCCGCAGTGATGGCATCAAAGACACCCTGACAGTAGAGAGGCTGCCCCGGGGTCTCGTGGCGGCTCTGAAACTCCATGAACTCCCACTCCTGAAGTGCAGCGTGCAAAACCTGACCTGGCAACCTCACAGAGCGATCACCTAACGGCTTCCCTACAGACACAAAAAAAGCGACAAAACAGTGAAGTAGCAGACATCAGACAAAGCCGTGAAAGATGATTAATGTCAAAAGTTCTTCCCATGCAAACTACATATGTTTGGGAACAAACGGAAAGACAAACTCTGTCCCATTTCTGGGCTGGGTTGTTGTATACTGATGGATGACATTATACTGCACCGGAAATAAACAAGACTGTAGATCGAGCTGTGGAACCATCAACGTGTTTAGTGCATTTTTAGAACTGAAAAAAAATAAAAGTGACCATTTCTTCTGGCCTGCACAGCTTCACAATATGTACTGCTGTTGTATGAGATGGAAAAAAACAGAAGAAAAGGACAAAGCACAATGCACTGGAGCCTGAGAGTAAATGATAGCGCTTTAGATGTGATTACAGCCATTTTGTTTGCAAAGAGCTGAACAAACATTTGTGTTGGCTGTGGATAAAATCAGCTCACCCAAGAACAGGAGGAAGACTGCAGGAAAAATACATGTACACACACACACCACAGTGGATAACAGTATTCAAAAGCTCAGTGTGTGTGTGTGTGTGTGTGTGTGGAAGCAGTGTTGTAAGATAAGGTTTGGATGTCTGACTTCTCTCAAAAAAAACTCCCTCCTCGTGCTCTGACACATTCAGCAGAGGTGGAGAGTATTCAGATCTTACCACAATGAAGACATAAACAGTTCTGCATTCAACATTTTACTTAGTGCATTAACCAGGAAATTGTTCATAGTTTAAACACATCATATTGTCATGTTTTGTACATAAAAACTGAATCTTAATGGAATCGACAGTTTGGAAAACTATTACCAAAACACTCACGTTTTTCATAAATGGTCAAATATGGTTTCTTATGGACTCTCAATATTACAGATTTCAAACTAAGTATGTGTTTACGTTCCATTTACTTTAACTAATATCTACAGCTGTAGAGAGTATTTTGAGATGCAATCAAAATAAAAATAGTCAAGGAAAGTACCTCAGTATTTTGGTTTTGTTATAGTACCTAAATATTAGTTTCTGTTACTGATGTCCATATACAGGAGGATCATGTGTATTAAGATTTTAGGCACCTGTGATATAAAAACAATCAACATGACATCTACTGTGAAAAATTAGTTATTTTCCATTGTAAAGCTGGATACACACTAAACAAACCATTACTGTAGCAGTGATATATTTCAAAGTAGCTTGTTTACCTTTATTCCTGCCTGATCCAACACAGACTGTAGATCCTCAGTGTTTGCATCTGCATCTTTTCACCAGCCCTCCTTCACTTCTACAGTACAAGTATCTGTCTCTGAGCTTTCCACGCATGTTTTTTTTTTTGTCGTTGTTTATAATCTCTCATCATATTCAAAATACACATATTTCTGGGAGTCTAAAGGATTTTAATTATTTTATCCATATGGCACCTCTGGGGGCTATGATTACTTCAAAACAATAGCTTATGTCCATATGTCGTGATGTCCAAGCTCCAATCACATTCGGCATGAAAATTGTTTGGTGTGTTCATGGATTCATTCTATTGTTGAGATTGTTGCCTTCAGTGAACTTCTGTCTCCCTCCTCTGGCAGAGAGAGTAACACAACACTGCTCATTAGCTCTAGAAAACCAATCACTGTAAAAACACATTACCACACCAAACTGAAAGCTCAGGTGTACTGTGAAATACACAGCGATTCAGGCTTAATCAGCCTAGTATGAACTCAGCTGATCTGAATGTGACTGATGTTTGTTCACAGGAAATATTTAAAATACAAAAAATACCAGACTATTTCCATTTTACACAGACACATTTCTATAGTTAGATGTAATGTTGCTAAGTTAAAGACTTTATTTTAAAAACATAGTAAATATAATGCTGCACATACTATGGTATATATGATACGATTTTTTAAAATTGTGTTGCAGTTACCTATATTGATGTACAGGATGTAAATGTGTCCTGTCCCACACTCTACACTCAGTGTATTCACTGTATTCCCGAGCAGAAACACACTGAGGAATCAGAGGAGGAGAGGAGCTCTGCAGACTGACATATTCAGTCTGACTCACATGTGCTTCTTATCAGATCACAATGCCAACACTAGAAATGGTTCAGGCACGCGCACGCACGCACACACACTCGGGCATAAAGCTTTTATCTCAGAGCAGATGAAGCATTTTTCACAGCGCCAGCAGTCCTGTCAGTTGCTGTTCTTGTTCATGTCCATCTCTGGAGCTGTCTGACATTTTTACGTGGGAGCAGCTGTGGTCTGCAGAAATCACTGCCACAGGCTGGAAAGCAGGTTGATAAGAGTACGGGAGAAGAACAAGCTGCACACTTCGCTGAGCTCCACCTGAGCGCCAGCTAAAGGATTCAGGGTAACTTTTTGTGAAGCAACTGAAATAATAAAACAGCTATTAGAGAGCAGTTTTGAAGCAAACACTCCCAGATCCAGCTCTAAGCGTACACACAGAAACAGCTTAAAGACCAATTTAAACTAATCATCTGCTCTAATTACTCCTCATTAGCTAATAAAATAAATCAAAGTGGCATTAAGCGCTGTAGGTGCAGGGTACATGAGCTGAAATTAAATATGTGTCTGAGAGGAAGCTTGCTGTCATTTTTTTTTTCACCCAGAGTAAATAACGCAGGCTGGCAAGTACCATTTTAGGAAGCCGAGGACAGGATCTTTCCAGAGGCAGAGCATATGGGACTCCTCAGATATTTAAGCAGAAAGGGAGACATGTGGACGTGGCCTGCCTGCGAGCTTCTGCTCACCTGAATCTCAAGTTCAGAGTTGAATTATCCAGATGATTGTGTTACTGTCCTGCAGCCATGCACACATTCCTGCAGAGTGCTGTGTTTTCACTGGCCCTCTGCAGCTGCCGTACACCTGAGGCTCGGGGTCAAACCAGAGAAAGCACCTCATCCAACTTGTAGATTCAAAACACATCAACAGAGGAGGTTCAGCTGCTTTGGGTGTAAGAGGAGTTGTTGCTGTGCTATTGTTATAATCGAGTGTTTCTAAGCAGCAGGGGGAAAAAAAACACAAGCAAGAAGAAGAGTGTGCAGAGCAGCACATGTGGAAACCTGCCTTACACATGCCAACACGCTCACAGTAAACAGAAACTATTATAGTTGTCATACGCAAAGTCGTATGTAATGTTCCCTGCACTCTGCAACCACATCAGTACTCTACCGAGCAAACTGCCAGGTAAACACTGTGTGCAGCACTGGATAATAGTAACATACAGAGAGGCCGCTGAGCGAGTTGTTTTGACACCACCTCTGCTGCCCTCAGTCTAAACCCTCCCAGCAGCGAGCAGGCCACAGACCTGAAACTGATGCACCAGGTTCCTCCTGCTGTGAAAGATAAATTCAAAAACACAAAGACAGGATGATGTTTGTGATTGAGATTAGATGCTGTTCCCGTGCTTGCCAAGAATACAATGAAACTTAAAGTGACAGCAACACGTTTTGGTCATCTCTTTCACAAATAACGCTGCTGTGGAGTAATCAGTCACATTATTACAGGAGGGCTCTGAATGTGTTGCGCAATTTAATGTACAAAAACAAATGACCTAAGAGGAAGCGACCAGGATAATGTCAGGTTCCTTGATCTAATAAAACTCCTGTTTGAAAAACTCGCCTTTCAACAGGCTTCGCAGGTCTACTCATTTTCATTCTGTGTTTGCAGCTGGTGGCCTTTTGGCCTTTTCACAGCTCAGTGCCACAACTCCAGATTTAATGGGCAACAGAACTAAAATTACTCTCCATCTGCGTTTCCTCAGACAGTCTGGTTTTATAATGAGTCAGTAATTAATGCAGTTTGTCCGACGTACTCCAATTAAATTTATTTTAAACTGCAACTAAATTTGACCATCTATACGTCTTCCACTGAGACATTTGTCATCTGTCCACTAAAGAGCTTCCTCTGCTCTTTAGGCTTTAAACCTCAGGAAAAAGTGGTAAAAATATCTGTGTGTGTCCAGTGAAGGTGCTACGTTTAACACCTCTCCCTTTCCTTGGAGCCACACACGTCCCAAACACTTTCCCCGACACGTTGTTCAGGTTCTTGGATGAGAATTTACAAACACAGCTCGACAAGACACCACCAGTAAACGATCCACAAACAGCATCTGTACGGTCAAAGAGGTCACCATTAACCCATTACCGAGCTGCGAATGCACCATCTTCTCACCATAGAGCTGCTGCACTGCGATGATGTCGTCCCAGCTCAGAACCAGGGAGCGGCCGAGCTTCCTGTAGTACGGCGACATCAGAGCGTGACGGACGGGGGAGTGCTCCAGTCCCAGAGTGTGTCCGATCTCGTGGGCGGTCACCATGAACAGATTGTGCCCCTTGTGTCCGTTGAGCGTCCACCTCTCTGCCATGTCGAAGTGGGCTTCTCCTCGGCGAGGCAGGAAGGCATGAGCCAGAGTTCCTCCTGAATGTCAGACGAACATCACACCTTTTTATTACTCGTTGTTATTTATGCAAATCGTTCTATCAACTTGTATCTTTCATAGTTGTTTTGCTGTTATTTACTTTGTGGTGCACATGTACTTATAAGACAACAATACCACTGCCTCATTAGTTTTCTGTTCCCAAAATCAACCATCACTAACACACTGTAACACACTTTCCCTGTTGTTTTGCCTTGTTTTAGGAGGAACTATCAAAGCTAAAGCTCCTGTGGTCATGTGTGGGGTTATTACCTTTAAACTGAAGCATGTTAAATATCTTATGGAATTGTGAAAGATGGGTTGAATGAATGTGTGGTGTCCTCAACCTGGTCCGTCAAAAGCGTTGCTGGCCCCATCGTTGTGGTCTCCCTCGTAAAAGGCCAGCCGGATGTCTGCAGGTCCTTCGGGGGCCTCCTGGAAGACCAGGCCCGACACGTTGCTCCACAGCTGGAAGGCAGCGCGCACTGCCAGCCGCACAGAGCCCAGAGACAGGTGGTGAGGCCAGTTCACTATCTGGTAGGTCAGATGGCGTTTGTACCACTTCTCAGCTGGAGAACACACACACACACACACACACACACACACACACACACACACACACAGAAACAGAGACATGAGACATGCAGGTGCAGATAAGCTCAAATCACCCAAACAAAAACCCAGCAATATTCCTAGGAGGAGGATTAACTTACAGCCATTCATCCATTAAACTTCACAGTGATACTTTAAACACCCTCTCAATAACAACATCGAGCCGAGCAGAGAAACTCCAGTAACCACAGCTACATATTTGAATCCCATGACGTGTTTTCTCCTCTGCCAGGGATGAAAATTAGACTAAAACAATGAATAAGAAGAAATTAACAATTTATCGAAATGGATGACAAGCACATTTTTTCCACATGTTGCACTGTTGAATGTTTAACCACCACGGATACGTCTCTCATTGATATTTTAAGTTGGATGAATATGAAATACCTACAATTAGATTTTAGAGGAATTATGTTGTTCCTTCAGCTGCTACAACGAACACGAGGCAGCAGATGAGTGTTGGGCAACTTACAAAATCAGACTTTGTTGTGTTTATTGACAAAAACACCAGGAGGTTTAATAACTTATAAGAAACAACTGCTAAAAACTCACAGTCATACAGCTACAGATGGAGCGTACCACCTGCTCAGGTTAGCATAGGGTGAGCAAGGCCGACATATAATAACAAACAATATTAAGTTGTATCTATATTACCATTCACAAGTGGACTAATGTAATTTAATTGATAGTAGAACAACCTGAGCAGCTTCCACACTCACTCACTGATGAGAGGACCAAATACAAACACCTGTTTCTACTGATCACAACTTAATGGACAGGTGCACTGTTTTCCAAGTGTATCTTCAAACAGAATAAGCATTGTGCACATTTATTCTTTTTTTCTAATGTACAGCTGAAGAAAACATGGGTTTCAGGAGTCTGAGCTATCAAAACCAATGGGAGCATCAGCAAATGTGAGAGTATTTTTTTAGCATTCCCAGTGAGTGTAGCTGAGCCACTGCAGTAACAGAGGGAGGAGATTTAAATCATGGTTTCGTTTTTTCTAACTAACTAAAGTAAGAGTTGAAATAAATTATTTAAACCCCGAAAACATTTAACGGTGCCCAGTTAGAAGTCAGAATAGCAGCATTTTGGAGTTGTTATGATGCACTGGGGTATGTTAAAGGTTGGTACGATCGGTTTAATGGTCCAATATTAGAAAAATAGCACTGACAATTAACTTATCTACATTTTTCAAGCAAAATACCAAACATGAGGGACTTTCAGGAGATCAACTGTGAACATCGTGTGCTCAAAAAACAAACAAACAAAAAAAAATCTGTCCCCTTACTTAATCCCTAATTTGTTTAAATTCAGCTTTTGGGCTGAACTAAAACCTGTTTGCACTTCCTTTATTTAACACTGGTGATAACATTTGGAAAACAGTTGTTATTGATATTATTACTTACAGATGTAGCTATGTTATATATATATTTACATTATGAACATCCTGCATTATAAACTCAGATGCCAGACATCCCATGTACAACGAACACGCTTTAAACAAACTAACAGGCTGAGCCAAAATGATAGGATGTTAACCATGTCAGCTTACAGCTGGATAAACTAACAAGCACTCTGAGCACAGGCTTGACTAAACAATTTACTTCAACACGTGTCTGTGGTTTCGTAGCTTAGACATAATTACATCTGTCGCAAACTTCAGAATCTCACATTTGTTCAGAGACGGGGGGACGGGGGAGTTACACTACAGCTGATCTTTAATTTACAAGAGTCTAATCTGTTCATATATACACAGGATTATACAATACACCATAGTCTGGAATCAAACACTGAATCAAACAGACACAAGCTGTCGGCCACACAGCACACATCCACAACAAGCAGACAGAGAGACCTCCTCACGGGAAACAGTCATTAGATAATAGGAACCTTCAGGAAGCAGCAGCTGCAGAGGCTGGACGCTCGCTCCCACTGTCCCACTCCAGAGTGGACAAAGCTGGTTACACACTTAGTCAAACATTTTAACAAGATAACAATTTTAACTAGAAAATGCATCCTGAAGGAAATGTGTGTGAATGCAGAAAGCTGAGATAATTTGCCAAGAATTGCTTCAAGATTTTCAAAAGAATAAACAAGAAGAAATAGAAATGTATGAAAAATAGAAAATGCAGAAAAAGTAGAAATAGTAGAAGAACTAGGAAAAAGTAGAATAAGACAAGTAAAAGTATAGAAGTAGGGAAGTGAAATAAATAGAAAAGTAAATAAAAATACATGCAGTAGTGGAAAAAGTTGAAAAATATAAGACAGAAGAAGATCAGGTAGAAATAGTAGAATTGTAGAGTTGGCTGTAATAATAAAGTCAATCAATAAATCCACAAATATTTAATTTACAAAACACAATCTCTTGATGAATTGCTTTTTTCTCTGTTATGTCTGAACAACATCCTGAAAAACTTACAATGCAGCATGAATATGTCAATATTAAAAATGCTAAAACCCTTGAAAAAACTATAGGTAAAGCTGGACTGACACGGTCGATAAAATAAACTACCTCACCTCAAACCTGCAATGACTGATTTATCTGATTTATGACTCTGCACTTGACACGAGTAGCCACAAGGCCTTTATCGGTTTACACATACTTTCTACACATAGTAGAAAAGTGGCAACGTAAATCAAGCAAGTTTACAGTTGTCAAAATATGTTTGAAACAGGCCAAATGTGAGTGGGAGGTCTGCACACAGGAGGCCTGCATTACAACCTACCACTCAATCAAACAGCCTCATATACTGACTGAGGTATTCAGACTGGAGATGTGAAACCTGTTGACAATTTTGTATTTAAAATTTGAGTTATTTTGATGTTATTTGGTTAAATAATGTACAGCATAAAGAGAAGATGGGAACGATACACAAGAGCTTATGTAGTACATACTGTGAGCAGCTGAGAGACCATTAACAGCTCCCTGGAGACGGGAAAATATCTGGATATCTGGAGCCATTAAGACTTGGGTTTGGCAATGACATCAGTTGTGTTTCTGGGCGAGTAAACACACAAATAGAAATTTGTCTCAGCAGCAACTTGAGTGTTATATAAACTTGATCCTGAGTGTATTTCTTACGTCAATTTAGTAAGTATTGCACGGTAAGAGTGGAAACACCTGGGGTCTCAAACACCATAACCATACAGGGGTGAAGCCGACTGATTCACAGTGAAGATAGAGACAGAAAAAAAGAGGTTTACGAAGGTGAGAGCATGAAGCTGCAGTAACTTTAGTTCAAAGTCAAACTTTCACATGATCTGCTACTTCATCAGGGTCTCAGTGTGACTGGAGGCTTTGGGACCCTTAAACACTTTCCCATCCCAGCAATGTTTTCCATTCCCAGATGAACTATATGCATTAGACCTCAAATTGTGTGTAAATGTGTATTCTCAGCAGTGCCCGGGCGCCTTCTCTCCATCCCAGACCGCCACAGAGTAAAAGAGGTCCCTGGAGGATGGCGGAGAAGTCAGGAAGTCCGATACACAAGACATTCCAAGACTTCCCTTATGGAAGCAATTAACATGATGCCCTCTATAGCAGCAGTGTGTAGGGAGGGTGGGTTATCGCAGACATTAGGAAGTGACCGAGATCATTTGATAGTGAAAGTTATTGTTTGTGGAGGCGCAGGGAGATTTTGTTTGTTACTGGTGTTAGGGGGGTTGTTTGACACACGCACACACACACACACACAACATGTCTCTGACTGCGAAGCCACCTGGCAAAAAAATGTTCACCAGGATTTAGTCAAAGCCCAAGGACACCTCACATGTGTTTTGTCTGGCTAACAATCAGAGATGTTTACTTTACAATTATTATTATTACCTCAGCCAAGGAGGTTACGTTGTCGCCTGCATTTGTGTGTCTGGTAGCAACCTTATGGAAAAACTACCGAACAGAGGTCGATATATTTTGAAGAGATGTTTATAATGGGCGAAGGTTTTAACAAGGTAGTGATTCCCCACAAGAGGGCAACAGTGTTCAGCCTGTAGTATCAGTACAGCTGCATTATGCCGTGATGGAGGTTTGTGCGCTCGAAGTGTTTTGTAGTTTTAATGCCTGCGTTTTTGTCTGCACTGGTTTATGCGTTTGTCTCTTACCAACGTTACGGTAAATTTTCTATACAGACTTCAATGAATTCTTAGAGATCTAAGAATCTTAGTAATACCCTATCTCTTATCTCAGAAATAGGGTATTACACAAGGAACAAATCATTACATTTTAGGCAAGATCATAGGATGGGATTCTGCCTGGAAAAAAATCCCTCAAAAATTAGAATGGGTAAAAGGATAATTTTGCTATTTCACCACAAGAGGGCAACACTGTTCAGTCTATAGCATTAGTACAACTGGATTATGTCTTGAGTGTTTTGTAATTTTATTACCTGTACCAAGGAGGTTATGGCTTTGTCTCCATTGGCTTGTGTGTTTTTTGTCCACAAAATTATGGTCAATTTTATAAATAGATCTCAATTAATTGTTTTTCAAGAGAGACGGTATCACCCAGGGAACAAATGATCATATTCTGGGCAAGATGGGATCCTGTCTGGAGAAAAAAAAAGATCCAGAAAAATCCTTGTTATAATGGAAAAATGTTATTTCACCACAAGAGGGCAACAGTGTTCAGTCTATAGCATTAGTACAGCTGGATAATATCATAAAGGCACACCTCTGAAAAGAAACACCCACTCACACACCTCTTGCTCTGAAAACCCTTATCTTGGACAACAGCAGTGGAATGTCAGTTCTGTAAATATCAGTGGGAACGGCCGTCAGCTTCCACCAGAAGTCAAGGTCCACTCTCATTTTCCAGGAAGCTCAGAGGCAGCCGTGTTCACACTCCACAAAATCACATCACACCACAGCTGAGAGTCAATAAGTAAGCAACCCCTCTGAGTCATATCTGTGTTGCTGCAGCCGCAGGCTCGGTCTAGCAGCCGGTGTCAGCTGTCAAGGACAAACAGCAGTGAGTTTAAGTCACGGATGGACTGGCCTGCAGGTAGAAAAGCATTAAACTGTCGAGATGTTGGACTGATACCTGGAATGTAAATACTACTGATACTGAGACTTGTTTTGAGTGGATCACAAACAGAAGTGACACCTTATTTCGTTTCATGTTGCTGCTGTGTATATGTAAGACAAACATCTGATATTTTTTCATTTAAACTGTCTCAACACACATAAGATGAAAAAATGTGCACGGTGAGGTAAAAATCCAGAGGTGCCTTATAGTGCATTCACCTAATAAAGTTAGATACACAACATTAGCTGCTTTTAATCTAAAAATACATTGTTACTGGTGATATAAATGGTATAGAAATTTATTTTTTTTCTATGAGGGGAATTTTAATTTGAAATTCTGGGCCAAATGAGATTAAAATTATCCAATTGTTGTTAAAACAGTCCATTAAAAACAATAAGGAAGATAGAGGATCATTGTTCATCAGCAAGAAGAATCTAGGAAATGGTTAAATATCCACAAATTAAATCAAAGCTTTGAAGTCTTCAGCAAAGTGGAAAAACCAACGACCATCCCTAAAGCAACACAAAGCAAAACAACAGCAATCTTTAAATAAAACATTACTGCTGAGACTAGTTGGTTTCCTACAAAATACGTGTTTCAGTGGCATTTTGCCGAGTCTGGATTTGTCAGACTAAAGCTCTGATCCACAACAGGTAGAAACATATCTGCTGTACGACAAAGCAACATGATGTTTGACTTGAAGGCAGTGTTTGCTCAGCAGTACACTACTGCTGCTCGCTATTAAGTTATTACCTTGTTTAACTACATCAGTGGATATATGAAGCCAGATCTGTGAGAGGTTTGACCTGAGGGTGTAAAAGTATCTGCTATTAACGCTGCTCCTTTGTGTAACAGTGCTGCCGCCTGTCATATGAGTCACGTCTGGGTCTGAAGTTAAAACACACGACTTGCTTCTTACACACGAACAGGCTGAAATCCATCCATCCATCCATCCAGTCAGTCAGTTAGTCGACCTCCAAGACATCCACTGCCAGTCAGCCAGTAAGATTGCTCAGGCCATTTAACCAGCCGGCCAGTTTGGCAAACAACGTAATCCAGTCAGTCAGCTATGGATGTGTTTACCAGAGGGAACATGTCAGGTACTGACATGAAGAGGCAGCGGCAAACATCAGCCGCCACTGCATTCCCTGAACATTAGCCAACCTCGTCAGTGACAGGCAGGAATGCAGAGGCTTCGCACATCATGACGCTGGAGGTACAAGCAGAGAGAGAGGAGAACCTCACTGCTCTGCTGTTGGAGGCAGCTGCTGCTCTTCATTCATTAAAGGACAATGTACAGACAGTCAGATTCAACAGCCCCAGGACGACAGGTACAGGTATACA
Source organism: Pseudochromis fuscus (assembly GCA_900323345.1). Taxonomy (NCBI): domain Eukaryota; kingdom Metazoa; phylum Chordata; class Actinopteri; family Pseudochromidae; genus Pseudochromis; species Pseudochromis fuscus. The sequence continues at coordinate 27,251 of OOFC01020223.1, forward strand.
CTCAAAACTAAAAACCCTTTTACTTGCACTGTTGTCAAACTTTTCAACCAAATTACATTTTGGTGAGCAGTTAGTGAGAAGTAGTTAGTGTTAGAGTTTAGTGAAGGGTCTTTTAAATACATTTTTGTATGTAAGACATATGTATTTTTACATATATCTTATCTTAAGTAAAATTTATTTTATCAATATTTGATCTTATTTTATTCTGATGGTTTAGAGGTGAGTCTAAGTTAAACCCTAGAGCTAGTGCAATATTTTTATGTTGACTATGATGCTCAGGCAATTTGCCATGTATTGTCAATCAATGTATTACGTTAAGTTCCTTGGAGACAATAAAGTTGATTTGATGTGAAGTTTCAGCTGTGTGGTTTTACTGACGTCGATGTCTTTTGGTTGGTTGGTTTTCCACTGAACAAACAGTCAAATTTAAAACCATTGTGGAGGAAGTTGATTGTGGAGGAAGTTGATTGTAATTCTTAAAGGAACTGGCTTCTCTAAAGTCCTGCGGCTGCAACGATGTACAAGGTCAGTTCTGATTCTTTTTATTAGTGTAAAGCGTCTTTGAGCACTTGTTTAAAGTGCTTACAAATAAAATTTATTATTACTATTATAAGGTAATAGTCTCACAGAAATGTATCATAGAAAACACATTTAGGAGAATAAAAGTATTTTCAAAGCCATTTATGGGTTCAGACCAAGCTACATCGCTTGATCATTTGTTAATTATTTACCCACAAGAACACTGAGATCATCTGCTGCTGGTTTGCTGGAGGTTACCACCAACAACAGGAACATAACCAGTGGTGCAGTCTTTGTCTGTTACACCTCAAAGCTGTGGAGCACCCTGTCTGCAGATACCGGGGAAGGAACCTTGCTTCTCTGCACTTCTTTTAAACTTCATTTTTAAAACATATTCTTATTTTATGCAGATTAAATGTATGCATTGTGCTGTATTTCATGTATGAGAGGTGCTTCACCCCCTTCAATATCTCCCACATGTTTTTCTCAGGGGGAAAAAAATTACACCTCTTACTAATTCTCAGAGATTTTCTATAAATCGCTCTAAGCTAGGAGACGGACCTTGTGCTCAATTACTTCAGATTTACAAAAATCTGGCAGCTGCATTCTTAACCACTGTTAAATGCTTTAAATCCTGCAGTCATTAGCCAGTTCAGACTGCAAATCTCACTAATGAATGCTTTAATTTCTGTATTTACAGCAAAAAAAAAGCCCTGACATCTCATAAAACATTAGATAAACTAAAAAACTGTCCAGAGGATTGATGGGTCTTTTTGACTCGAGGGTTTTCAGACTACAACACAGAGAGAAGCAGGTTACTGAGAAACTAAAGACATAAAAAAGAATCTGAAAAAAATCTGAAGTTGGTGTTTTCAGCTATACCTGGACTTGTGTAAATGCAGCTGAACTAGGACTCATCCAGGCTGACGCATGCACCATCAGACACTCCACCAGCTTTAATTATAACCTTGTGTCTATTTAGTGCTTTGGTTTACGGAGGTGGATCCTCCCAGTTAACTGTCGGCTCTTTGAGACCACAACAACACACACCAAACCTCTACATACAGGACAGCGACTGATCTACCAGCTTCAACCGAGCACATAAACACACAAGCTCTCTCACTGAAGTCCTCTGAGCCACTCATATAAACACACTGTCTCAGAGATGTACACATTACCTTGTGCAGCAGAGCGCCTCCTGCGCTGCTGCAGTCGGGTCTTTCCGGTGAAGATGACATCGACTCTGTGCGCCCACATCTGCTGGCTGCCCTCGTCCGACACCCCACACCGGGGCTCCGCCATCTGCCGCAGTGTGGCGCTGTCCAGTTCACCTGTGACAGGTAGACGGGACAGCCACTGGAACTCACTGCAGAGAGAGGGAGAGTTTCATGATCTGCATGTCACTGGTACTGGTTTCTAAAACAAAAAGAAAGTGGACGAACGGGAAAATGACTGTTGAAGTTCCTAATGTCAATAATCTATCAGAAATTTATCATAACTTCAAACACACTACCTTTATGGACTGTGCATTTATTTGACAAAGACCATATACATTAATGATGAATCTAAGTGTCAGATCTAATTCAATGTTAGAGATGAGTATTAATATGAGACAGGTTGTATGAGAGCCCTTCAGTGCCCCAGAGGTTTGTCCATCAGTTTTATATTATAGTACAGTCAGTGTATGGACCAGAGGGCGAGCTTCTTAAAATTCCTGGACGGTTCAGAGAGGGTTCAGTAGAGGTTTCCTGGTGCAGAGGTGAGGGTGTGTTTTACTGCCCTGCACTGACGTTCAGCCCTGAGGCTGGTCCCACACTGAGCTCAACACAACCAGCACAATTCTGATCTTTCCTTCAAAGAGTAAAAAACCTACCGAATGGCTGACTGCACCTCGACTGCGTTGTGGATGTGGTGATCCTGATGGAGGTAGCCATACTTCTCCAGAAAATCCTGCAAAAACAGTCACACTTGTTCATAATGTGTCAGAAATGGTGCAATCAATAAGACACACAAACTTCACAAAAAACACATTTTTTTGGGATCATTTTGCATCCAAAAGCTCAGTAAATCTAATTTTGAACAAAGGTCCATTGATTTTAGGAACCAACAATGTCACAGTACCATAATATATCTCACAATAACAGTCGGGAAAATTCCCAGAGAGGCGTACCTCCTCCTGATGAGGGAAAAAAACCTCATGAAAGACTAAAGATAGTTTCCCATTTGTACTATATCTGCTGTAGGGTGCGGTGTATATATGTGGACCACCCATAACACAAAGAAACCCCTGAGGTGTCTCTAAAACGTATAGTTATTATTTAGCAAAAACTTTCCATACACATGCAAGTCAAGAATAGTTCTGAAGTTTAATACTTAAAAACAAAATGAACCAACAGGGAACATGGCAGCAGATGTTTCACAGTAGTTTGAGATTCTATAGTTTAATATGAAGATCCCCTTCATGTTCAGACAACAGCACACAGCTATGATTACAGATGTGCTGAAGTCGGGGTGGAAATTTGAATTGAGGGGATGACAGACGTGCTTATACGCAACAAAAATGTTCCATTGTCCCATTAGAGACAGTTAAAATGCCAGGAGGCTTTGTTTAATGTGAGAACACGAGTGAAGCTGAGGAAACACATGTAGGAGCCTGATGCTGGAAGCTCGTGCAGCTCTGATGAAGAGAGTGTGAAGCCTTTGTGTGGACACAGAAGACAGCTGTCACATTAAACCACAGTCTGAACCACAGCGAGACAATTAAATAGTAAAACCCACAAACAGTCTAAAGCACAGAGGTTTCATTGAAAAATGGGCTGGGTCCCCTTCACTGTATGCAGCTGTAGCGTGAGACTGACAGCGGACATGCCAGTAAATGTAATCTTACAGTAAGATGAGCACATCCAAATTATCCTGAGTGCTGTGACAAAGAAAATCCTCTCAATTAACTGAAATACATTCATATTTAAATGAGACACGTCCAGGAATTGTGTGTGGAAATACAAAATATAACTTATTTCTTTTAAATTAGTATTGTCTTTTGACTGCAAGTGCTTTTATGTTTTAATTTAATTAAGATTTGACCATTCATGTTGTCACAAAACTTCACACATTTGATGAAAGGTCAAGAAAAACAATTATTAGACAAAAAAGGCAATTTTTTGAATATGGATCCATTGATATATAGTTTTATCAAAAAGCAGATGAATAGCTGTACAATGTCTTACACATTTTCTATCTTTATTTACAGTTTAGTAATAGTAATGCTGTGGATTTGTAGATCAATTTCTATCCAGTGATCTCAATTAGTCGTTCAATATAAAGGCATTTAAACAAAGTCCAGCTGTCGTTAAGAGTTAAAATTTTAAGTGTACTTTATCCAACTCAGAATAATCTTATAACCGCAAAAAAACAGAACTAAAAGTGCTTATAAAACAAACTAGAGTGAAATAGAAAAATATAAAAACACGTACAACAGACAAACCTTCGAGCTTAATGTTAAATGTAAACTGTCTCCTACTTTAAATTAAGCTGTGGTTCTCTCCACAGGACTACCTCTGGGTCCAGGAGCGGCGGTGATGTCCCGGCAGTCCGTGCGGTGAGGAGCGCGCTCACGATCAGGATCCGGAGCGTCCTCATGTCCCGGTCTGGAGGTCTGCGGCTCATTACGCACACAGCGTCACCACACCGCGCACTCCCGTCTCACATCAGCTCCTGACACCGTCCTCATGGTCTGACCCTCAGTACGCGAGAGCACACAGCTGATCGTCTAACATCTCCATCCCTGCGAGGACTGACGGAGCTCAGTGCACCGCCCGGACTACTAGAGGAGGAGGAGGACCAGCACCGCCCCTCTGTGCCTGCACGGCAGCTCAGGGCAAAAATACCAAACAGCCTTTTCCTGTACTGTACAGACTGGCTGATTTAAAAAGGATTTCCCTCTGGTCTGTAATGCAGCTACACAGGTGTGTGTATAAACTCACAGGAAGCACAGAGAAAAGATCACAGTTTTAATATCATTTTGAAAAAAAACAAAGAAAAATAATAAAAAAAAAAAAAAAAAAAAAAAAATGAACATTTGAACACATGCCAACAGTGCCAATCAGCCCCCAGAGTCCCTTCATATTAGCTCAACACATCCGTCACTCGCAGATGGAACAGTAATACTACAGGATGCACCAGCTACAAAAATGGACAAATCAGAATATCTGATCCGTCCTCTTCCGATTTCCACACACAGACTAAAGCCTCCATCCACGGTGAACTCAAGGGCTGGAATGGTTTCCTTATGCGAAACGTTTAGTATGGCCGGTCTCGTCTGTCGTCTCTACGGTCACCTCTGAGGAGGAAAAAAAAACACACAAAAGACGTCCGTTACACTGGCTGCATTTTCTAAAAGACCAACATCCACGTTTGTCATTGAGCCGCCAGCGATCGTCCGACAAATGAAGGTGAGATGTGATGTCAACTTCTCTCCCACGCAGCCCTTTGCATGTTAAATCTCTAATGGAGAATGTAACTTGCTTTCAATAAAACACGCTTCTATTAACACGCAGCAATCCACCTTCAATGAGCTGCAATAAATCTGACTTTCCTCATGAAGGGGAACCAAGTGGAGCTGGTAGTGACTCTCAAAAAGCTCACTACAAAAAATAAAAATCATAGTTTGAGTACACTAAAAATGAAACTGATCAGATTTTAACAAGAAGAAAAACACAAGGTTAAACTGAAGTAAATGGTTTTGGTTTGCTCGGATTTCAATAGGCAGTAGTGATGTACTGCTGTGTAACAGTATCGTACCCTTCAGAATGAAAATTAATATCTATTTTAAGATCATACCAGCCAAAGAGGGTACTATACAGATAAGATTTATTCATTATTTGTTAGGAGTATAACGTACTCTAGTGTTGAAATACAGTGTACCAGAGACATGGTTTGATCAGATTTTGTCTCCATTGAAAATAAATGTGGAAACAATGGTTTGTCATTTTCATAAAGCTCCACATTTGATCTATATTTTCCCCAGGATTTCTCAAAGCCATGTGACGAGTTAGGTGTTGAAATGTTTGTGAATAAATAGTGTACCCAATCCATTCACACTGGCACATTCAATGATAACTGGAAACAGTGACTCAAACCAACTCACAATGTGATACAAAAGCAAACACTGATGACGAATACTTCTGTGTATTCTTGTAAACCAAGTTTTTTGGAAGATGTTCACGCTGAAACACTCCCTCAGTACAACAGTGTGTTGATCATTTTTTGCTAACAGCATGTCCAGTCATTTCTTGACCGCTTGAGCAGGCTACGCCCTCTTCTGGTTATTTACTTAAACTACATCAACAGATGTTCGAGGCATCACCTACACCCTCAAATGGTTTGTGTATCTCGAGGATACAGTCATTTCACTTAAATGACGGGTAGATTTCGTCTTAGAAAGTGCTTTAAGGATTATTTTGTACATTTGTTGAAAAAATATTTGTATCTTTCAAAATGACTGATCACTATCCATAAAACAGTATAAAAGAAAAATCTGTTTTGAGGCCTAAACTCTACACATAATCCATAATTTAAAAAGATGCGATTCCTATTTAATCGGTGTATATATCAGGGAATTTCTGTCATGGTGGAATAAAAATAAATTATTCAGCAAGCAAAATATCGAGCAAAAGCAGGAAAAGTAGCTAATTCAGTGTTGAAAAAGCGTTTCAAAACGTTGGCATGAACTATTTAAAAACCACTAAATAAATTGTGTGTCGGCTAGTATAAGGGTTGAAGGTCAGCTTACATTCAAAAATCCTAGAAACAAAACTCTTTAACCGACCTTCCTCCCATTTTGTAGCCGCCTCCGTATCCTCCACCGCCACCACCGCCATAGCTGCCACGATCTCCTCCACGGAAACCTCCACGACCTCCTCTGAATCCACCACCTCTGTCGCCACCAAAGCCGCCTCTGCCTCCACGATCTGCAAATGCACAATCACAATGATTACCAAAATGCAACACTCTTTAGCCATCCACAAATACGCAAGTCACTCGCCCCCTCACAAGTTTTGATTGCAGTTTTTCCCCAATGAGGAAATAATTAAAATCCCATCTCACCTCCACCAAATCCTCCATCTCCTCCTGGTTTGGGTGCACCGCACTTGTTACACTCCTGCCGCCGTGCAAAATTCATGTTGCCACAAGAGCTGATGAGAGAAATCAGATGGACATTTATATATACAGACATATCCACATTATGCCGCCCCCTTTTGGTTGTTACATTTAAAAAAAAAAAAAAGAAATCCAACCTGTTGGGACAGGGCCAGTCTCCTCCCTTAATGTCAAAGTTGGGTCCTCCACCACCACGACCTCTGAAACCTACAGCAACAGAAACACAAGGAGCTCAACTCAGAAGCCAGATCGCATCTGTTATCTGAGCACAGAGATGACTCGATCAATACCCACCTCCTCGGCCCCCCCCTCTTCCACCTCCTCTCTGTGTGAACTCAGCTCTGCGGGTGGCGAACGATACTTTGATGGGTTTGCCATTAAATTCCTTTCCTAAAATTAAAGGGCAACATGTCAGCCAGAGATAATCTATTAAACCTTTTGGAGATGATTAAAAATAAGCTTGTGTTCTTACCATCAAACCAGTCAATTGCAGCTTTGGCTGAGGGAGGATCATCAAACGACACTGTAGCTTCTCCCTTTGGTCGCCCTGTGGCCTTGTCAGAGTAGATGTTGATCATTGGCTGGCCAGTTTTCTTATTCACCTGGAAGCACAAAATGGTAAAGCTGTTAAAAATCCAACCTCTTTAGTCATAATGTGTCATTTAAAACATTGTGATGACCAGAAAATTCAGGACAAAAGCCAATCAGATGAGTTCAGTACCTTGATGATACCAATTTGTTTGAAGAAGTCACCAACTTCCTGGACTGTGGCATCTTCTCCGAGTCCCTGCACAAATATAGTGTTGTTGTCAGAGTTGTCCTGCTCGCCACCTGTAGAAGAGATCAGAAGGAGAGAAGGCATCAGGAGCGCTCATCAGGAATGTAAATCCTCGTTTATTTATTCATGTAAAGAAAAAAAGGCTCACTTGGTTCATCCCTTGAGCCGTAGTCTCGAGAGCCTGGAAAACAGAGGAAGAGGATGGAGGAGAAAACCTGAGCACAGACTCTTTAAAACTGTGTGTAGAGCTTCACACAATTATTGAATAACTTCATCCCTACCAATGCATAATGATACAAAGCGAATTAAACAAAGTCCCATGTTTACATGTTTCTCTGATGGGTGTTTTCATACCGTTGCACCTCATACCAACACCTTGCAACAAGAACAGAATTGTTCTGTTTCTCTCTCTTTTTTTTGAGCTTACACCAGAAATGAAAACCACCAAAAATGTCTCCAGTTTTAGAAAGTTTTCCTCCTTGGTCCTGGGAACACCTCTGTCATTTACAATCAGCCCTCGTCTTCATGCAACAATACCAATATTTTACAAGCTCCATGTTCTTTACCATATCTGAAGTCATTTATGAGAAATAGCAATAGGTGGAGTCCCTTGGGATCTGGACTTGGAAATGGTGGCATTCACTGAGTCTTTTTTTTTTTTAATCCCCCTCTTTTCTTTTTGCTAACTCAAGTTCTTTCCTCCCCCACCGACACAGTTCTGATGCTCGTCACTTACCACCGTAATTTTTGTAGCCACCACGGTCACCACCTCTGCAGAGGAAAAATTGGAGATATGATGGCTTTTCCTTTGTCCCAACTGAGAGCTCAAAGCTCCCCTACATCCCCATCAGTATGCACTCCTGCCAGGGTGTGCGACTACGGTGGAAATGTCTCACACGAGGAATGCGTTAGTTTTTCACATTAGAGATCAATGAACAGACGACTGAGCAGCTCTGACTGAACAATCAGGCAGCCGAGTGACTCAATAGTCACGTGTCACCATTTACAAAGAATTTGGTACTTTAGCTGGTTTGCAGAGCCGAATTCAACAATTTTTTTTTTTTTTTAACATGAAAAGCCAAATTGGTGTCAAGGGGAGCCGCAACCAATGAGCAATCTTCCACTGAGTGCATTTATGAGATCATCCTTTAACTGAGGTCCAAGTTTTAGTTCAATCACTCTGAACACCTGTAGTATAAAATGTAGATCCATGTTAACACAATACACATGTCGCCATTGTCAAATATACAACACTTGAATGAAACCTGTTGAATGTGAAGCAGCTGAAGATGTGGCTCCAGGTCTAAATGCATCATCTTTACTTTGAATTTCCTTTGTTCAAAAACTGAGGTTTTCGTTGTACAAGAATATACCAAAACGAACTCTCACAGCTGAAGAAAGTTTGGACATTTGTGTGATTTATACTTCTAAAGTATTTATTAAAACTGAACATTATATCTGCTGGAGATTTAACTTTCTTAAAAATGTGGTAACACACAAAAGTAGTATTGTTCTATTTGACTAAAAATCTAAATTTCTAAAATGAGCATTTACAGGTTTAAAAGACACACAGAAGAAATCCAAACTATGTAGCTGCACCAGTTGGTTACCCAACGTTACCGAGCTGACAGACATGCGGGGCTTTCAGATCGCATCACAGTCTGACTCCCAAAAATAATAATGATCTGAAATGCTGATCGTTTTCTCTCCTCAGCAAAGGTGTGGGTGCCTGAACTAGAACCTCTGTGCAAAGTTTTGTAGGTCCTATGAAAGGAACAATGGTTTAAAAAAAAAAAAAAAAAGTTTTCCCATACATAGGAAAGCACTCAATGACGTGCTGCAGCATGGTGTTCTTCCCAAAACCATTTACCTAGAATTCCTATCGTGTTTCAGAATGATAAATGCATGCTGTCTCAATAAGAGAAGATGTTGATTCCTGACTGATAGAAAAGCCATCGATGTAGAATAGACAAAGCATCTCCAAATGTTTGGGATAACATGGCAGGTTTCCGAAGCTATTAAAGTTTTTACATGGGTAGACAGTCTCCTTTCTTTCACCCCCATTCATAGTGAAAGGTTCCTCATTTTGGTCAAACAATTCATCTCTAACGTCTAATTAAACACCATGCAAGTATTAAACCAACTCTACTGTGTAAAATTTAAAGGTGAATTCGGTTTTGAGAAAAAAAAAAGAAAAAAGGATTCGGATAAGGTTTGATCAAGTTTAGTACAAACCAGAGGGTTGGGGAATTGCACCTATGTGATCCATGACAACAACTGATGAATCAGGTTTTAAAAATAAGTACCAGAGTTTGGGGAACTGGAGCACAAAGCAGATGAGTGGTGAAAATCCATGTGTGTGGATGGTTTGTAGGTGATGAGTGATATTTAGAGACAATTTCTTATGCATCAGTGTACTGAGGTACCTTGGGGGCAGTGGCACTGTGCAACTTACCCCATACCAGGAGGTCCACCTCTGCCGCCGTGGTCATATCCACCACGGTCATATCCGCCACTGCGGTCATAACCGCCACGATCATAGCCACCGCCACCACCACGTCCCCTGCCTCTGTAACCGCCTCCTTCTGAACGGTCTCCATGGTCACGGCCATATCTCCCACCCTGACCACCACTTTCACCTGCAGCAAAGATGGATTCACTGAGAATCAACACAATCTGAATAGAGCTGCCAGAGATACTGTGTTTTACCCCCTCCTAACGACCAACTGATTGGTTGACAAGTAGGTGGGATTTTAGTCAACCAAGTTTTTCTTTGATTGACAACAGCTCAAAATCTGAGGAATCTTGTCTTATAAAATCGTGATAACACATCTATACTGCTCAAAGCTTGAATTATTTGCACCTTCACTCCATCTTCCATAGCCACCGCCACCGCCGCCGCCGCCGCCGCCACTACCACCTCCTTGGCCCTGGCCACCATATCCGCCACCACCAGCACTGGCCTGTCCTTGTCCACCATAGGAGCCCTGCTGTCCATAACCATCTCCTGGTTGCCCCTGGCCACCATAGGAACCTTGTTGCCCATAAGAACTTTGCTGGCCATAAGATCCAGACCCTTGTTGGCCATAAGATGATGACTTGTCAGCATACCTTGTTAACAAAAACATTACAGTCAGCACAAACATTAAATCCACTAGCTGTTTCTCTGGAAAGAAAACCAATCATCAGCCACAAATGTGATGTTAGTATCATCTTACCCAGATGAGTCCTGTCCATAATTGTTATAGCCCTGTTGTTGAGACTGTCCATAGCCTTCTGCAATAAAACAAAAGGATTCCCAAGATTGAAAAATATACAATTTTATTAAAAACAAGCCACAGATTAATTAGTTACATTAAGGAAAACTTGCAATGTATTATGTTAATTCTTGTCCCACGTTACTGTGGATGGTGTTTTATTCAGAATTAGCATTTAAATTTGCAGGATATTCCTCCCTTGTAATCACATGGTCCCTCAGAGGAACAACCTAACAGCTAAGACTGGCTTGTAGGTAGTAAATGAACCAAGCTTTACCCAGTCACTGCTGTTTTAGTAACATATTGCACATACCTTGCGTCACACCTTGCTGTCCATAGCCACCATAACTCTGTCCCCCAAAAGAGCCACTTCCATTCCCTTGGCCATAACCCTGCTGAAAAGATACCCCCCTAGGTCAGTCATAAAAGAGCAGATATGCCAGGAAAAAAAAAAAAAAGTTAAGTAAACACAGTTGTATAACGCAGCGTCTCACCTGTCCACCTTGCTGTCCGCCATATGATCCATAGCTGCAGACAACAAGACAAAGGTTTTAGGGGCATTCAGAGGTCACACGCTATATATTGTGTACAGTTGCATATTGTGTATGTGAGGCATTAGATGTCATCTCATGCTATTTATTATTGCATTACCTTTGTGAACCACCGTAGCCTGAATCTGAAAGAGCAAAAAACAGTGTTTTGAACAAAATTGCACAGAAAAACCAACGTGTTTGCAAAACAGTGTGCTGAACATGTGGGTGACTAAGCAACTTGGTTGCCAGCAGAAGTAGGTTACTTAAGTAGGACAGCTACACGCACACAGGCCCCTCGCAAGGCCGATGCTGGGAAAATGGCGGTCAATTCAGTGCCGGCTTCGGCTAAATACCGAAAACGAAACAATTACTCTATGATACCAGCCCCGACACCGACCGATATACAACCAAGTGTGTAAACGCAAACAAAACCCCACTTGTAACAGCGGGTGTTCGGGTGAAGCAAATAATGCTTTTCGTCCTGCGGGGGGAACAAAAGCTTTGGTATAAACAAAGACGCATTCACGGTTGCTAGCAGACACCTTGAGCTAAGCTAGCTAGGAGCGACAAGACCATATTATTTTCTATAAATTCACAACTGAGTATAAATTTACATAATAAAGTATAAATAAAGTAACCCCGGCACTAAAACTAAGACAAATTGTCGATTACAAAATCACAGCTGTGATCAGGAAACGCAGGCTGTGTTCCATTATTTAGACGGAGCCCGTGCTCTGGCCTCGCGGGACGCAGCTAATGTAGCAGTTAGCTCCAATGCTGTTTAATGAGTCACAAAAAAACCCAAAAGACTACAGATATCCAGAAGATGAGTTTACTTACCAGTGGCCATTGTGTGCCGAGATATATATAGATAGTTTAAAAATCGATGGAGGTTGTTTCTTGTGATTAGCTGATTAAAAACCCTGGTTGAATCTACGCAGCGCTACACAACTGAGCTGAACACGCTGCGGCACTTCCCTTAATGCAGCTTCTTCTTCTGCGGCTGCTGCTCCGGCCGCAGCCGAGAAACACTACCGCCACCAACTGGTACAGAGGGGGCGACACAACCACAACAACACCGCAACAGAAAGATATTATCAAAAGGATTATTATTTACGGAAACCCTAAAAGGACATGATGAAATACATTTTATTTTCTCCGTTTTGCTGTGTTAACGATAAACAAACTTTGTTTAAAGGAAAATTAGTCTCGTTATCTCGATGATTTTAAGTCTATATATGGTTTGTATGAGAATTTGGAACAGGTGCCTGAGAGAAGTCTGCCAAGTTAGGTAAAAAAAAGAGGTCTCCTGTCAATCACTTCTATCCTTGGAAGAAAGGCGACTCTTCAAGCATTTCAAATATGCATCTCATGGAGTAGCTATAAGAGGCTAAAGAACCAACTTTGTCATGTACAGCGCGTGTAGTGTGTCTCTGTCTCAAATTAAATATCCGAATATCAACTCTCACAACCATCACCAGGGGAACTCCAATTCATACTTACAGCTATAATTCTGGAAAACAAAATATTTTTAAAAAATTAACAGGTCTATTTTTGGCATGGTGGAGTTTATACACCAGTCATTATAGTAGCAGTAGCTGGTGATTCAATTAAAACATAATTATCCTGCATCCCTGTCTGATTTTAATCTCTCAGGCTAATGAAAATCATGAATGATGGAGCTGAAACCTCATGTATGACAACATGAAAAACGGATGTTAAGATAACAATTAGCAAGAGTTTGTGGACTATACTAGAAGCTACACAAATGTGTTTTGACAGTACTACCACATCTGGTTCCGACCTAAAAATCATCAAATAAATCAAACCAAAAAATTATTCAAATTTTATTCATTTAAAAAAAATGCATGCCTCCATACAATCAAATAATTACATTAAAAAGGAGAATGACAAAAGGTGACAGCGCTGGGTAAAGTGTCTCAGAGAAATTTGACTTGCGATCAAAATGTAAGCATGGAAGAAAAAACCTATTAAAAGACAGTGAAGGGTTTTAATGTTATAACTTCATACATAAGGCAGTGTTAAAGGCACAAGCTGCACTCTGACCGGTTGACTGACGTCCTCACTGAACTCATTATATTCTGACAGAAGTACTGCAATGAGCACTGACTGACAGATTCACAGATGCTAGGAAACACATAAGATGTTCTGATATGTCCTGGCTGTCTTTTTTGTGTAGTGGTGCATAAGTGATTGGCTAAAACAAAAAAACAGTTCACATTTAAATTTTTACAAATATTACAGGGTACCAACAAAGATTCATTGAGAATGTTTAAAAGCAGGCCGTTAATGGAAGTACAATGCACATAATCTCACGTTTCTCTACATCAGATCGCCCTTGCATCACTTTCTGTGCCTCTCAAAGGGTTTTACTGTTACTGATTAAAACGAACAGCAATGCATACAAGGCGGCCTCCTTTGTCAAAATACAAAGGTAAAACACAACTGTACCTACGACACCAGATATTTTCCTCGCAGAAAGTTTTTTGAAAAACATTTTATATATTTTAAGTCCTTTTAAAAGCGCTCGTTCAGCTCAGACAAATTAATCAGCACCCTTTTTGTGTCTGAAGCTTCTGTGACTGTACTGCAACAGGAACACACAACTGTCCACATGTTCATCTACACAAATATCATAATATAATCTGCTGTGGTGCTATAATCTGTATTTAATAAAAAATACAATCTGCAATGAAAATTATTTTCTGCATTTGCATCTTGTTCTTATTTTTAAGCAAGATTTGATGATTAGAGAATTTCAAACCAGTTTTTCCTTTTATCTCCACGCGTTTGGAGCTGCAGTCAAACATCCAGTCACACTAATCATTCATTCATATATCAGAGACTGTTTATGGTCTCTACAAAACATTTGGCCCGACACCACACCTTGAGTGAGGACCTCAGCAGAGATGAGCTGGTGGTCCAGAAACATTATGCAGAACACGTAAAGTCATACACACAGATTAAAATTGCTGAATGGGTTTAATAAAACCTGCTGAGGTAGGGTTTCCCTCATGATCATCTGCTACCTGTAGCTCATATGAACCAGGGTGAGTACGAACAAGTGTTTTATGTGTGTATATTCAGTCCGGAACAAAACAGTCAAAGAAAAAAATAAAAACTAACTGCTTTAGTAATAAAGAGTGAGGCTGGCTCTTTAACTCCACACGTCTTGTGAGTAGCGTCCCTTGGTCATCAGTTTCTTGATGTAATCTGTGGCCTGGGTGCGCGTCATGCCTCCCAGTTCTTCTGCGATCTCATACAAAGCTGTCTGCACATCCTTAGCCATGTTTCTTGCATCCCTGCAGCAGGAAACAGCCACATATGCATCTTTGTATTGTGTATTTTTTTTTATTATTTCAGTGTAAATTCTTAATTCATTCACATCAAACAGCAAAATCTCAAATTATCAACAACTTAAATTCATCTTCAATTCTCTGAGCATAAATAAATGAAAGTAAAGGTTAAATATTAGATTTCATTAGGAATTTGTCTTTTTTTTTTGGGTGAATGTAAGCGAGTGTGTTAATTACCCGCAGACATAGATGTGAGCGTTGTCTGTGTGAATCAGCTTCCACACGTTCTCCTTATTATTCTTCAGGAGATGCTGCACATACACCTGTAAAAAAAAAAAACAATGTTCATGTGGGCAGCTAAAGCTCTGCGTTCATGGCAAATGTAGTGAAAAGATCCAAACACAGAAATAAGCAGAATTACCAACACAAACAAATAAAATACAGTATTATATTATAATAACTTTATTACTACAGGTTTACTATTTTTCTGTAAAACGGACTTATTTTACCAATAGTTGTCATTTACGACTCATATCACAACCTGTCTTTGAGCTAACTGTGCTGACTTCACAAAATCTGGCGCTCTTCTGGAGAGCGACTTCAATACTGTGACCATTCTTGTGGATATGACATTACAGTAGTGACACGTGAACACAAAGTGGTCAGCAGGATGGTCTGGAGACACCTGTTAAATACAGGTGTAAACAAAGATGTGTCTCGGCTGTCCACTTAAACAGGCTCGATGACCAAGTTGCTGCACATCACTCACCAACCACACAAGTGAGTACTGTTTACTTTTTTTTTTGGTGCAGTATTATCTCAGTCACAGCTGGGCAGCAGTCAGGTTAACAGTCGTACCTTGTGGTCCTGGTCTCTGGAGAAGGCCACATTAAGCTGCGTTAAGACCTCATTCTTCTCCGCTTCCTCCAGCTCCTCCTGGTAGATATAATCCTCATTCTTGTACCTGCAGCCGAAATACATCACGGTCTCTCCAACCTCCTTCCCTGTGAAGAGACAGCAGTCGCCAAATAAAATGAATTGCTGGTTATGGTGTACAGATTGCATAAACAACAAAAGTAACAACAGACACAGATGCACCAATAGTCCATCCATGTTTTCCTGCATTCTCCTGTAAGAAAGTTACATTTCAGTTAAAAAAAAAAATGCATTTTTGCACACCCAACTTGTCTAAGAACTTCAGGACTTTAATCTCTATATTGTATTTTAGGTAGATATTTGATTAATAATAAATACTAATTTATTAGGATGTTTTTGAGGATGGATTCCCTCATCAACCCTTCATGACTTCAAGTTTCACAGTGTTTAATTTATTTGTCAGTGCACAGGGACCACAATTACTTCTGGAATCAGTTTTTACCAGACAGACACAGACAGACAATTACCTTGCTGTTTGAGCCAGCCTCTCTCCTGGATGAAGCCCATGAAGGGAGCGATTCCAGTCCCGGGGCCGATCATGATCACTGGGTTGGTGGCTTTGAAGGGCAGACGGAACTGGGACTTGCGGATGTACATGGGAACGGTGGACTTGTGGCCGTTGTCAGTGACCAGTTTGTTTTTCAGCCAGTTGGTTGCTACTCCCTTGTTGGTGCGGCCAGTCTTGGTCGTGTACTCCACCACTACAGCACAGATATGGATGCTGTTGGGGTGCACCTAAGTGACAGAGAGGGGTTATTAACAGCTCAATTCTCCAATAGCAGCAACAAAAATGTGTCTGTGGGGTAAATTAAAAGATAGGACTTTTTAGTCTTTCAGATTGAATGGGGAATTACTTTAGAGGAGGAGGCGATGGAATAATAGCGAGCTTGGAGACGAGGCAACAGCTCACACAGGTGGTCAATAGGAGGTCTTAGAGAAGGCATATCCTCCAGGATGGCGAGGATGTTTCTGCAGGCGTCCAACACCCAACTCTGGTAAAGCGCCTGCGGAGAGTCACGACAAATCAGATGGTCAGTGGGAGATACAATAAAATATTTGTGTGGTTACATTAATGTTTACCACACATTGGTATATATCATGACAAATTAATAAAATCTGCACTGTATGATTCATTTGTATCCAGAGTAAAATATTAGTTTTTTTTAAATAATATCTAAATAATTCTTATGCACAGTGACTCATTAAGTGTCCAAATATAACTGCTGTATTATCTCAAATAGAAACTGGGTCAGAACCCAAATTAAAAAAGATATAATAATAATATTAATACAAAATAAAAAAATTAGGAGTGAATAAATTCAACATCTACTGTGCCTGAAAATGCTTCACAATTAAAGCCCTTTTAATAAATCAGAGGCTTTTAATTTGACATGGTTATAGATAAAACTGTGTTAGAATTTACAGTGTATTGTTGAAACAAAGTTTTGATCCCTTTGATCCTCCTGATGCAGCACTGTTGCCTTCTGCAGGAAATTAAAGGCCCTGGCCACTATTTAGGGAGAAATACTGTCAAAATGTAGTTCACCTCGTTTCATTATCATCAAATCCACCAAGATAACTGCCACTGTGACTGGTTAAACTGCAACCACTAGTAACAGCATAATTCATTGACATTCACACATTTCTATCAAGTCATCCGATTGTGTCTTTTTCACCCATAAATTTTGAAACCACCTCTCACTGACCTTGCCCTCAGGGGACGAGGAGGCCATCTTGCGCATATTCTCCTGGTCTTTGGGGTCTGTGGCGTACTGTGCCAGCTCGTACAGGACGTTGGTGCGAGGAGGATGAGTGATGTCCAGGTAGTGAGTGAGGGCTGTGCGATAGGTGGTGGGGCACGGGAAAGGATGCTTCTTGTTGGACTCCTCTGAAAAGGGCAACAGCAAAGAGATTGTTGTGGTACCATGAAAATAATTTCACTGTCAAGTGGTAATGGAAACTATTAAAAAGAGGCATTGTGTGTTTTTTGTTGTATTAGGAACATGAATATCTCCATTGCACTTTAAAAAACACTGCAAATGAATTATACTAATATTAATTCTCTTTAAAAGTTTATTTCTCTATTTGTTTTGAGTAATTTTGATAAAACACTGACTGGTAGCAGCCGTCGTTATCGCTTATGCAACAACAAAGTACATCTGGTGACCTTCACAATAACAGAAAATATCTGTAATCAATAACAAGAGTCAACAATTTATATTATGGTGATAACTCACAATTGCAGTAATATAACAGTATCTAGTTCACGTCACTAGTTGAGTTTATACTGCACGTTTAGATATGAAGGGAGGATTTCATGAGACAGTTGGAGTCAAGGTGCTTTCGGCTGTCAATGCCATACCATCAAGGTTGTTCAGAGAGATAACAACATCAAGGTCCACTCCAAGGATCTGTCCCAACTTGTTCACCAACGCAGAATCGTTCGTGGGGAAAACAGCGACGTGGTCTCCTGACTCATATCTGAAATCACAGTTGTGACAGATTTAGACTCTGACCTGATTTCATAAAGCAGAAAATAAATCCACCGCGCATGACATCAGAGGTATAATAAAAGCATTTATCCAGCAATTACCAGTTTTAATATCTCCACTTTGCCTCACCTGATCTTAGATCCGGTTATGTCCAGCTCCAGGTGCATGAGATGTCTGTCACCAGCTTTGTTGAGTTGGCGGTTGACAGTGACCGGGGCCAGGAAAGGGTTTTTGGAATCAAAGGGTCTATAAAACAAAGAGTAAAAATACATTCACTGTTACAAAAAGGACATAAAAAAAAGAAGAGTATAAGAACAGAAAAATTACTAGGAAAAAAAAAAAAGGCTGTAGAAATGTGTGCTCAACATCCACTAGGGGGCAGAAAGTTCAACTTTTACTTGGTGACCTTTAGTAGAGTTTACAGTTGGATTTAACAGCAGGTGAAATGTGAGTGATAACTGAGCAGACAGCACTGTAATGATTAATGTGATCTGACAGAGTCTCTGCTACAGTACTTACGGCTTTTGGACCTCAAAACTCTTCAGGCGGCCGATCTCTCCTGTGTACACTTTGTTCATGTTGATGTCAGTGTGTTCCTTCAGCTCGTACTGACGAATGCTGTGAGAAAACAGACTCAATTTAGGATTTTTGTGCACTGTATACACAGAGTAAAACCAGATATAGGAATTATAATAATAGGGAAAGCAAGGAGAGAGAATTTCAAAAAAGGTTTAACATAAAGGTAAGACGATTAAAGAACAACAAAAACCGGCCAAATTCCAACATACACAAAAATGTCAAAGGCCAATAAATGCACCTTGATTCATCTCCTAGTGCTTCCACTCCAAAGTGCTCACAGACGGCCGGCCAGAACTGCTCTCTCCATGAAACAAAGTCCTCTTCCAGACTGAAAGACAACAGGACATTTTAATCAACACCAATTACAAATGGTGGATAGTCTTCAAGTGTGCAGCCTTGCTTTGTTTTCTTCTTTCAAGTGAGGTCACTTTTAAAAATGTTTCTTAAAAAGGCAAAACAAAGACTAGAATAATGATCTGTCCCCACTCAGGAAAATGAAATCTTCCCAGAATTTCTGCTGGACCAAGACAACATATTAATGGGATTACAACTGAGTGAAATGAGGGGACATTGCAAAACACAGGACACAGGAAGTACATTGTGTTGATCAAGTGGTTTTGAAGATGCAATGCTAAAAATGTGAACCGTAAGTTTCTCATGAGTTTCATGAAATGTTTAAACTGTGATGGCTTTAACTCTCTGAGGGTGTGAATGTGCTCAGTACATTGCACAGAATTCATCATTTCCTCTGTACTTAAAGACAAAAAAACCTCCACAAAAAGCCACAATTGGGTTCAGCTGTCGGCCATAAACTCATAGGATCCCTGACTGTGGACCACGTCATGTGATTTGTTGCAGAGAAAATGGAGGTCATCACTTAGAGGATTAATTGGTCACTTACTTGCCATCATCATCTCCCAAACCAAGATCGAAGATACGCTTGGCTCCCAGTTCTTCTAGCCTTTTGTCCACGTATTTTCCCATTGCATTGTAGTGTTCATATGTCTTGTTGCCCAGAGCAAATACCTGCAGACAGAAAAGGGCACAGTGAAGAGTCATCAGTACTTTGGCTTGAGACAGGGATGCAGAACAGGACAAGTTTAGTCTTAAGTATTTTTTGTAATCAGTCCTTCTGTAATTGGTCTTTCTGTTTAAAAGAAAAAGTACATGTGATAATGTCTGAGAATTTAACTAGATTTCCCATAATCAAATGAGGCCAGGGATGCTGCACCCTAACAATGGCCCACACACGCACAGACACATCACACACGACACAGCGATGCAGAAAGCCCTTTCTTTCATAATGCACGCAAAGCTGGATGGAGCGCATGCTAATGAAGCCGCTGCCGTGTGTCAGGACACCAGACGTGCAAACTGACACATCGAATAAACTGCCTGTTAATCTGCAACGGGGAAGAAAACTGGAATTTAGATCTACGGGACTCGCACTGTTCATGCTTGTTACAACTATAATGGAAATCCAACTTTAAGTATCCAAACAGAATTACTTCTATAGCATATATTGTTCTTTAAAAGAAAACTGAATGATCCATCATTGCAGTGAAAAAAAACAAAAGCCGTACAGTAAATGTGTACAATGAAAATTAGTAACTTACTTCTTATGTATAATAGAATAATTGATGGTTCTGGGTTAACAATCATGACTATTATCAGCTTTTCTTGGTCTTAAATTACATTAAATTTAATATCTTGAAGTACTGTTTAAAACTGGTTCACAAAACAATAAAAAATTCAGTTCACAATACAGTTTACAAACAATCAATTAAATAAAAATCTGATAAGTCAGTTGATAATTAACCCTTTAATGGGCCCACAGATCTTTAGGAAACTTATAAATTGTATATATTTTTTTGTAAATCTGGGCTAAACTGACCCAATTTCATAATGTTTTTTCCCGCTTTTTTGTATTTGTTTCTCCCAGCATTTTTCCCCCATTCAGGTAAAATAAATGTCACATTTTCTCCTTTATGTAGTTTCTGTCAACTTTTAAAACACTTAACTAACAATTAATTAGCTACATTCTTTAATGTTGTTTTATGACCTAAACTGTTTTTTAAAATGGAAAATTTGTTACATATTAATCAACAATCAATATTAGATAATTAAGATTAAAATAAAGTATGATGAATAATTTACACTTTAATATTATCTGAAGTGTATCAAACATTTTCTAAAACATCTTCATGAAATTTAACAAATAACATTTAAAATACTATTTTTGGATTTTAATGCAAATTATGAGGATATTTTTGAATGTTGATACTTGATTGTGATTCACAGTGCACCTGCATGATGCCCCTTTTACCCACAGCTGAAATTACTGTATCCCCCAGGATAAAGAAACGTT
Source organism: Pseudochromis fuscus (assembly GCA_900323345.1). Lineage (NCBI taxonomy): Eukaryota > Metazoa > Chordata > Actinopteri > Pseudochromidae > Pseudochromis > Pseudochromis fuscus. The sequence goes on from OOFC01020223.1 coordinate 48,189, forward strand.
TTTAGGGTTATAATAATCAGCAGTTGCATCCCTGCCTGCAACAAAGCTCCAGCACACACACAGAACGAAGATTTACTCACAGCAAACCTGAGTACTTAAAGACTCACAGTGTAGTTTAGTCCAGAGAGGTCTTCGTCATCATTTTCCTGAAGCCAGTCGTAGAAGTCTTGCGCATTATCTGTTGGGTCTCCTTCACCGTAGGTGGCCATGCAAAATATGGCGAGGGAGTTTTCAATCTCAGACAGACGAGACATTTCTCCCTGGAACATCAGACATCAGAAAGTTAACACTAAAGAGTAAATAAATTACAATGGTTGTCTCCAGTGTCTCAAGAGATCCTCTGTCAACAAACCAGACCAAAAAAAAGAAAAAAAAAAAAAAAAAACACACCCAGGGTTAATTGCACACTTGACTACAGTGGTTTACACAGCAGACGTCCTGAAATAACACCAAAGGTCAGAATTATTCAATCATGATACATGTCTGACCTTGCCTTGACATGTTACATTTTAAAACAGTGGATTTATATCTAGAGATGTACTGAGGAGCTGAGTTAGGAAAATGTGATTATTTCCACCTCTGAGGTGTTCAGTGGATGTTCTGCCACAGTACCACACTGACTTCTAAAGGATGACACCTTCCAGTCGATCGGTCGATTAGTTGGTTGATGAGCTCTCGTCTGACCAAAATCTCACTGGTCAAATAATCACGTGTCACTTTGATAGGAAAGAAGATCTTGGGGTGCAGGGGTGTGAGGGAGACCTTTCGTATTTTATTATTTTTGAGTGATAGTGTTAGGAAACAAAATTCATCATCAAGTCAAAGATTTTATTCTTTACTATTTCTATTGTATTATTCATATGGTTTAATAGACACAGTTAAAACCATGACTGCCTTGACTCTTCCACTCTAAATGAGGCTGAAGACCTCGAGATGCATCAATCTGCCTCCAATTAGGTCACTTGAAGACGTTGGTATATCAACAAAGTGAGTGATGTGGCTACATTTTACTTAAAAAGATGGAAAAAGATCAAGTGTGAAGTTTGTTATCAGTTTCATGTTAAATGGTAAGCATGACTTAGTTGATTACTTTTTTCTTTCAGGTTGTCTGTGGTCGAATGTTTCGTTCGTTTTGCACCTAAAGCTTCATATGCGTATGAACATATCCGAAGAATATTTCAATATATGTGTTCTAATAACCTCGTGTTCTTTGAAATATAGACTGCAGGGGCATCCTCTTAAAACACATTCACAGCTAATTTACACATAATTATAAATAGACTGACTATATGAACTGGTGATCACAGCACAATAACTGAGTCAACTGTTACTTCACTACAAAATAATGGTGTTTTAAATAATTTAATGTTACAAAAAGCTTTTTATGTTTGTTTTTGCCAGCACCAGCCAGGGCTCACTAACTATCCTGTTACTAGTCACATTAATCTAGATACCATCCTTATTGTTTCTCTCAATGACCAACCCATTAGCTAATAAGTGGGTGTGATTTTATTCGATCAACTTTTGCTTGAGTTGACTACAACCCTACTGACTTTAGCACTGCAGTAATGTTTTTACTTTTCCATTCACTGACATCTGTAAGTAGTAATATCCAAAGAATGATTAGAACTTCTGTGGTTTGTATGTTTCTCCACTGTTGCAAAGTACCATGTCATACTCCTCTGGATCAGCAGCCATCCCCTTCATGCCGTAGCGCTGAGCGTCTTTGGACAGTCTGTTTGCGAATTCCTCCGCTGTACCCGTCTGGGAGCCGTAGAACACGATGATGTTCTTTCCCTGTGCACAGACGGACAGAAAATCATTTGCATTGTGCAAAGAAAAGCTTCCTCCTACAACCCATAATTAGCTGCGAGTCTGTATCATAACTATTATTATGACATGATGCAAGCGCAAAACACAGGCAATAACTCAAATGTGATTTAATACATGACAGCTTCTGAATGCTTTTTCATCCAAATCCTCATATTCTGTATTTGGAAATAAAAGCACCTCTGCATGTGACAGGGACACGATTTTAAATACAGCCCTCTGTAGCAAGTTCAGGTTTAATGTACTCCACATTTATCCAGCATACAGCCTGTTGTTATACCAACAAACATCTCCCTCTGTACCTGTGCGACAATCACAAAGTGCTTTACCCTCGCCTACAGTGTTGCTATGATCATGCATCACAAAGAAAAACAGAGACAGACTAAATTAAATAGCAGTGGAGGCCAGAGTTCTTTGCTGCCACCATCGTGGTATCTGAACCATTTGCTGTAAAACCACATGATTCAAAACCTCCAGAGTCTTTTCTCAAGTCTGGCTTGAAAACAGAAGACCATAAAAGTCAAAACACTGTTTTGAAATCTAAAACCTCACAAGGTCACATCAGCAGGAAGATCGTTAGAGTCATCAAACGTCTTATCCACAGAGCAGAAGAGAAGTAAAATGGCATTTTAGTGAATGTTACTGGAAAATAAAACCAACTTCAATATTAACATTGTGTAACACAATATGCGCATATGGCTCACAAACATCTTTAAAAATCAGCTCTTAACCCCAATTTAATGTTCTGAAAAAACAGCAACAAATCAGCGTCTGGTGAATTATTTTTACCAGAGAGATCAAAGAACTGAAACAGAAATGATGCGACAGATGAAGTAACTGAGAACATAAAAACCCAAAAAACATTGTTGTTAAAGTGACATCACTCACAGTTTTCTTCATTTTCTCGATGAAACTTGTCTCTCTTGTGGTGGGTGCTCTGAAAAAAAAACCCAAAAACAGCAGATTTGGCTTGTTGATAAGTAACTAGAACATACAACCTGCCTATTATGATTATACTGTGATAAAGAATTATTTATCAATGACCAAATATCATGAATATTAAAAGTTTGGTGTGCATCCTATATTTGCTCTTGCACTTGTAACTTTCACACTG